>WOVY01008565.1:0-11005 GCA_013436015.1 Rhipicephalus annulatus | reverse complement strand
GGGGAACGTGCTATACGTTGCACGTATAGCACATATAGCAACGTATAGCACGTGAGACGTGCTATACGTTGGCGCTTCCAGGTATCACCGGAAGCGCTGCGTCGTCACAATTGTAAGCAAGCGACACGAGAAGCATGGTGTCCAGCGCATCACTGTACACGATGTCGATCACCAAGGCCGACCGTTTCGTCATCGCATTGACGAATAAAAGTGGAGAGCGCAACGACAGCCAGACTCATATCACCATACTCTTAAATTCGCAGAGGCGTGCCGGCTATTCACGAAAGGCCGCCTCCCATTAAATATTTGCAAACTTTAGGCGGCGAATTGAGCAACGCTTGAAGGTTCGTCTGGTGCTAGGGAAATACAGGCCTAGAGGGTAACGAGAGGGCGGACGCTCACGCTAGAGCGCTGATGAACCGAGCGGAAGCAGCAGCCTTTCTCGCTGTTATCGCCACCCTGCACTACGCACAATGAGTTTTGTGAGGTGGAAGAAAATGACCCAGCTTGGTTGGCTCCGCGAGAGCTTCTTGCTCAGCAAACTGCTTCGAAATTTTATTCAGAAAATTAGGAATATCACTTAATACTCCCAATATTTTGTCTTTTGGGGCCATTTCATTGGGACATAGCGACAGGAACATCTGCGGGGCTCTCTGCGAATTCATTATAACACAGAAGATTACCTTGCTGAGTCAGCCATCAGCTCTCGAATTTTACTAGTCACACTACCACTTATTATTTAGCTGATACACTGCAATGATTCAACTTTCAGGAGAATTTCATATAACGATTCCACCACAGATATTCAACAAATTCTATTATTTCTCCCCCCCCCCCTTTTTTTCTTTTTTTTCTTTTTTTAACATTGCGCAAATTAATTTCACAGTCAAAACACAGTATTCATATTCCCCTAATCTGGAAAATCTATAGGTATTTACTTGCATTAACCACCGGCTTCTTGGCCAATCCCCCTTAGTGGGTGAGAGCCACAAAAGAAAGGAACAAGCAAGCAAGCAATCGATGCACGCTAAAAAAAATACGGCACCAACCCCCCCCCCCCCCACAAATCTCTTGAAGGAGAAGGCACCACCTCCGTATAATTCAAATGACAGTTTATCCAAATTTATTACGACTAAATAAAATTCATCCAACTTTGTTTGGACGTGATTGTCCGTGGTTTCACGACTCGTCACCGACCCTTTACCATATCTCGTGGAGTTGTGTTCAAAGGCCGAATGAACTCGATCACTTACAGCGTGTATACAAAATAGAAAACTGTTTGAAGCAGTGGGAGGCACTCCTCGCTAGCTCGGACCCGGAGGTGCGACTAGCACTCCTGGACCACGTTTGGCTAGCGATGCAAGCCAGTGGAGCCTTGGACATGGGGCCCAACCCATCTAGCTCCTAACCCCTTCTCTTTAAACCCAATAAAGGTATTTATCTCTCTCTCTCTTCTTGCTCCTATTCTTCAAGCGCCATCATGAAGATATTGAAGCAAGCAACACTACATAAAGCATAGCTAACTGTAGCACAGAGAGCACGTAGCCGTGTCGAAGAGAAGTGTTTTTCTACTTGTTATTCGAGTTCCTTGATGATGGTCATGAATAAATAAAGTTGGGACATTGCTACTGTTGCTGGACAAACAAGACTACACAAACCACGTTTAAATAATAGAGAAGAAAGAATATTTGAATAAGAGAAACACAGAATCAACTGAAAAAGAGAGCGAGAATAAAATGGAGAAAAAAGAGAAAAACAAAAAGGAAACAAAGATGGCTGCCCGGCTACGCACTTCATTCAGGCTTGGCACGCGTAGTGTGAACCTGGCTTAATTCCTATTCATTAGAAAGCCACCTCGACGTATCGGGTGGTACAGTGGTGCTATACACGGCTGAATAAAGAATTATTGGTGTCGGTTCCTGCTAACAGGCCTATAGGAAAAAATTTTAATTAGGGAGGGAGGGTGTGCTTGCTGAATGCATTAAATATTTGTAACACCCACCGTCATTACTGCCCCTCCTGCTGATATCCTAACGAAGAAGCACTTTTGGCGCCCGGTCTGTCATTTGCTCTTGTCACGCTCTTGACATAACGCAGACAAAAGTCAGAATTACTGGCCCGAGTAAAACAAATAGCTATACGATCTAGTTCAAAATCATTTTAAATGCGAATGCGTTTCTTAGTCGGGCTATGTCAGGCGTCCGTTGTGATCCGATTGCCACCCTCTCCTAACAGATGCGGGTGCGTGCATCCCTCGCAACCAGAACCCCCCCCCCCCCCCCACGTCATGCTTCAGCGCCGCCGGCGCTCAGCAACAGCTGCGGGCGGGTGCGCTTATCCTCGCCCCTTGCAATCGGAGCCCCACATCCTTGACTTTACCGAGACTTGTACCACCTTATGGCAGTGCGTTTTAAACGCGTTTGTAGCATTTGTTCTGCCAGTGCTTGTGTAACATTGGTGTCAATAAGACGCTGCCATTATGACTATCAGGTACAATGACAGGTACAGTGCTTCACCGCTCTTCTCGCTGTCCGCTCTCTCTCCTCTCTGCACCCCACTTTCTCGTCCACTCGCGCCTCACTCTAGACCAGTTGAGGGCTGGGCCCCTCTCAAGAACATCCGTAAATGTCTGCTCGAGACGCTGCTGTGAAACGTCACCGCCGAGCCGAGAGAAGAAATGCGAAGCTATTCTTGGCAAACTTCAGTGAATTTCAGCGTATCTATTTATCTATCTATATATCTATCTATCTATCTATCTATCTAGCCGCCTACGGCTTTTAGCTCTACTTGCCGTTTCGATAATCGAATCGATACTACACTTGGTATGGCACAGCATGACTGTATGAACAACATACATGAAAATCATGAATCATACATGAAAATTTTGAAGTCATAACAAAAATCATGACATATATGTCATGAATGTCATGACTTACATTTCAAAATGCAGTAGCTCTTGCACTGATTTCATTCACATAGTTGTTGCAGAACTGATATGGTATGGCATGATTGCATTGCGAACCCAACCGACAGACCCTAACATGAAAATTATGACATGCGTGTCATGTAACAACATGACTACATGCCACGCTCATGATGCGCTGGCAGCCGTTTCGCTAGCTTCACTTATACCAAATTCGGTATTACGGGACGTGAATGAATGACGAAGTTAGTATGACACTGGTGCAAACATCATAAACATGACATGTGTGTCATGTACCAGTATGACTACCGCCTACGCTCATGATGCGCTCGCGGCCGTTTCACTAGCTTCACGTGTGCCAAAATTGGTATTACGTGACGCGAACGGACGACATAGATAAATCACACATCCAAACCTGATAATCACGACAGGCGTGTCATGCAACAAAATGACTAAATGCCATGCTGGTGATGCGCTCGCGGCCGTTTCGCTAGCTTCACTAATGCCAAATTTGGTATTACGTGACGCCAATGAATGACGAAGGTGCGTGACTGGTGCAAACAAGATAATTATGAAATGCGTGTCATGCGAGAACGTGACTACATGCCCCAGTCAAGGCGCCAATACATTTCGACCTGACGTGGTGCGCGTACTCGCTCGCGTTAACCTCGCAACGTCACGCCGGCGCCTGGCCAGGCGCCGGTTTGGCCATATACCCTCAGCCGCGCGCCGCACTGCGTTGCTTTGACGCACGCACGTTTAAGCACGTCCAGCATCCCTTCGTCACGATGAGAAGGAGCCGCGGTGTTGGTTGGGTGATGCATCGGCCCGAAATGCAGTATGTCGCATTTCGCACCGGTTGCCGTCGGGCCGCGCCGAAGGATGCTGGTCGCACCTGGCGTCAGACAATAGAGTGCTCGCGTTTTGCTATCGTAGCGTCATTGTGCCCAGCGTGCGCACGCGTTAACGGTACATTGGCGTATATTGGGCCCTTCATGAAGCACTCGCGGCCGCTTTGCTACTCCACATACACTAAATTTGGTGTTACGTGACATCGATGAACGACAATATATATGACTGATGCAAACATGATAATACTGACACGCTTGTTATGTAAGAGCATGACAACATACCACGCTCATAGCGTGCTCGCAGCCGTGTGGCACCATTTACCTCCACCTCGTAACGTTGTGCTGATTTTAAAGTGACATATCAACATTTATCATTCGCGCTAGGCATATCATCGATTCCCACTAGTCTTAGTCTTCTACAACGCTATAAGCATATCACGCACAATCATGTAGTTCCTTCCCTGCGTAACGCGTGTATAGGTCTTCCAGTGAAGAATTTGTGAGCACTGGCATTGATTTGCGGCAGAATAGTGCTCTCCCGTGTATGAGACCCACGTTTAAACCGCATTGCACCCTAGATAATGTTTTGTTGAATAGTGTTTCTTATTTCGCACTGTAGTTGTTACGGACACGTGCAGCCTGAGAGACAACTTCAGCGCCAAAAGGTGGCCCTTGTATTGAGTTCCCAGCAGCCTTTACTATAAAAGCTATGAGCGCAAATCTGTAAAGGCCATATTGCTCTCCGACTAAGAACACAAATACACACTAGAGTGATTACTTTCGTGAGTCTTAACGCAACTTCAACTTTTCAAGAGCGAATGCATGTTAGACGGGCTATGTCGGGCGTTGTCCGCTACTAAGTGGTTCTAAGAGAGAAAGGAAGAAAAAAATGAGCCCCGCAACTGTCTGCTTCAGCGAGCGACAACTCAAACAGTGGCTCACAAGGGATGGGGGTGAGGAGGGATTAAAGGGTAGGAATAAAGGTGCAGAAAAGAGAAAGAGGCGTGAGGTGGTAAGCCAGAGAGAGCGACGACAAATCGAGGAGATAGGAGAGATAGGAAAGATAGAAACACGGTCACAGGAGTCCGAGGACGGGGCACCACTTGCGAGAGCTCTTGTGGGCGTCAGTAGATGGCGTAGAGCAAGTCCAGTCGGTCAGAGCTACACTGTCGTCGAAGGTCGTCGGCGTCAGGAGAGGACGTAGGGCAAGCCCAGACGGCCTGATCTACGCTGATGTCGAAGATAGTTAGGGCACAACCGGTCGGCACGTCGGAATCCAGCAAGCGAGTCCAATTACGTGCGCGGTGGTGTCCGTGTGCCGACAGGTATTATCTCACCACTCTCACTCCCTCCCCCATAGCAACAGCTGCGTGTGCGCGCGCTTACCCTCACTCCTAGCAATCGAAGCACATGGTGAAGAGAGTGTAGGAGAGGGTAGGCCTAGTGCTGCGCCACTGCTTGTCTCGCCCTTTGTTCTCTCTCCTCACTGCACCCTACTATCTCGTCCATTCGCTCCTCACTCTCCGCCATTCGCTGGGTCGGCGCCTCTCAAAAACACCCGAAAATGTGCGCTAAAGACACCGCAATGAAGGAAGGGAAATAGGAGGAAAGAACGGCAGGGAGGTTAACCAGCCAATAGTCAGTCGCTTTGCAACCCTGCGCATGGGAGGTGGATGGGGGAGGTGAAAGGTAGAGAGCAGAGAGGGAAGAGAGATAAACATAGCACACGCGCGCACACTCATAGTCCAGTCTTGTCTTTCGCGGTGTGTGACATTGTTGTTACAGCCGCTTAATCAAGTCCGTGTCGCGTAGGAATTTCAACAGAGCTTTTGTCGCTTTCTTTTGCAATGTCCTATCTCGGGGCCATGACAGAATAGTGTCCACGGACATTTGGGTGTTGTCGATGAGCGCAAGAACGCTTGGATCTCTCGTGCGCAATGCCGCTATGGACACAACGCAATGAATTCGCATTTCTTCCCGATTATCTTCGGGGAGGTGTGGGCATTTTAGGGGCGAAGCTCCTTATGGAGAGGCTTGTGCGTTCCTCGTAGTACGTAAACACCAGTGGCACATACCCGAAATAGTGGTCCTTACAATTTTGACCTCCAAGGTGGTTCCGGTGAAAGATTTCTTCTGTGCGTTGTTGAACAATAAAAGATAGTGCTCGCTGCACATGTTATTGGCTGCTAAGGGGGAATGAGAGACAGGAGCATTTGGCCTTTAGGTAACGCGCCCGCTGCGATCCCCATTAGCAGCTATTGGCATGTACATTGAGCACGATCTGACAAGAAAGGGTTGCTACGTTATACTCGCTGGGTGTATCCTCCTTGGTTTTAGAAAGGTTTAGCGAGCATTGGGCCGCATAGCCATGAATACAGTGAACTAGTATATACCATGAACTCGAGGTGGTTAAAGGTGGGAAGTAAACCCGAAGCGCAAGCCGTAAGAAAGTGTGCATGTGCCACCTCCCGTTTAGTCCTTGAAATGTCCGCTGGATGGCGGTGGTTCTATATGGAGAATATATGATGAAAAGATGCGAGATGGTGTTACCTGGAGTGCTGAATAAATGGACGAACGGACACACAGACAGATGCATGGATGGACGCATGAATGGACGCTGCAGGCGCGGATGCATAGACGAACGCATGGACGGACGCACGAACAGACGCACGCACGGACGGGTGGATGGACACATGGACGGTTACACAGACGTACGCAGGAACGGACGGAAGCAAGAACGAATGGACGGACGAATGCTTCGCCCCAATCCCCATCTTTCACTCCGTGGATACGCTGCCATTTTTTTTAGCTGTGTTCCCTATACATAAGCATGTACGTCAAAGTAGTTAAACTTCATCGTCCTTGTAACAGTTCACCGCAGCGGTGTAACAGTGCTAGATATGAAAGCGGATATTTTCAGTTAGGAACCAGGGGCATCTCTCAGGGTGCAGTGCTTTTCCCCTTCTTATTTAACGTTACTATGCGAGCTTTCTCTCCTTTACTGACAAGAATTCCACACATACAGCACTCCATTTACGCGGACGACATCACGATCTGGACCAACAGTGGTTCAGCTGGTGAGACCACAGACGCGCTGCAGGAATGCCCGGACGGGGTACAAAATTTTTTTAATGGGACCCACAACCAATATTTCGGGTACCCGTTTTCTTAAGTGCAACAGAAAGCTTGCCTGTAAGAGCTTGTAATCACGGAATAATAATGCGGAAAACCCCGTAGAACGTTCATATTCAAAATTTTCTACCTTGCGGCGTATATGTAGTCTTAAAAAGACGTGCTACGAACAGTGGATGTGATCGCGCTAGCGATTATACGCCAGTGTAACGCACGCAGTGAGGAAAAGTGAGGTTCTAAGTACAAACGCGTAATTTTCTGTCTGAAAAGCCTGCAGTCTCGCGACCACTGCTTTCTAGCGCAACAAATTCCATTAGAAGAGATGCAGCACTTTCCCGGGGCTTCTTAAGCAAGTATTTTTGGCCGTGCACTGGTTGTATTTTTCGACGTCAGCCTAGTCGAGCCAAGACAAGTCTTCGAAAAAGAAACGGCACGTTTACACGCGATCGACAATTCACGCTTAGTATAGTTCACGTTCGGCGTTGTTGGTCGGCTTCGATGTCATCGCTTGACAACTCAAGCGAGTTAAAGGAAGGAATTTCGGCTCGCCTGCGAGCGCAAAATTAGGGCGCCTATCAAGTAGCCCCACAGCGACATGTTTCGACAGACGATAGCGGTAGTGACAAATCCATCGTACCGCCACTATCGGCACCACCAGTCGCACGCATGAAGCAGTTCTCCACGGAACAGTAGGCTGACGGCATCTCGCGCGCGGCAGCGATCGCATTCAAAAGCTAGCGTGCAATGCGCCTGACGCGATGATAATCGAAGTACTGTGGAAACGCCACGCGGCCGATCGTACGCACAACTGTACCCATTTCCCTGCAGAGGCCACGAAAGCAGCGCCACTTTTCATGCTGTACTTCTTTTACCCTGTGAACCACGCATAGAAACACGCATAAGTGAACAAAAACATACATATTCGTAATGTAAGCCCTTATTCAGGTGTGCTTTAAATACTCACAGCAAAGTTAACAGGCCTTCATAATTGTGTTTCATAGCTCTGGCGCTACAGCGCGACAAGCTGGTTTTGGTTACTATTGAACGCAATTAAAAAATATAAATCATACTCAGATCCCGAAAAGTATGCTGTCACCTGTCACCATAATTCATGTTCTATTATTTCCACCGAAATCTAGTCACCCGTTCAGGCCAGTTGTGGGTCCCTGTAAACAAAAGGGCCTTGCGTGAGCTCCCCGAAAAGTGAACTTGTAATACTTGGCAATTAATCTCGCAAATATAAAGCTGCAGGAGACTCTGTTTCTCCTGCTTGCGTGACTATGAAAGATAGATGCGGCCAAGCTGTGTAACTTTACGAATGCTAGTATTGTTCATAAAACGTAATAGCAATAATTCAAAAGTGATAACTTCAGCTGCAAGCCTCGACCTCCCAAATATGTGGCGTGCTCCGGCACGTAGCCACGTGAAATCAAGGCATAAAGGAGACAGACTTATGCCGGCTGACCGAAGCCTTCCTGATGAGCCGCATTGTGTACTCCTACCCATACTATCATCTCCGACTCTCCGACAAAGACAAAATTAATAGTGTAATTCGCATGGCTTACAACTCGGGCATGACTCCCTAGATATTCATGTTCCGACCGATTACTAGACTTGGGGATTTATAACACTCTTTATTAAATTATTGGGGCACACAAAATTGTACAAGTAGCCCATCTGTCAAGTACTGATGCGGGTAGAGATTTGCTTGACAGACTATAGCATAAACGCCGTAATGAACTCAGTGGGGCAGATCTTGCTACCACAGGCGATACGGCACCAGTTTGTGGTGAAGCTTCTACCCAAGAAGATGCTACCGGGAGACATGATGGAAGGTAGTCTGCCAGAGCAGTAGACCTTCATGAGAAGTACAACAACCACTTCGTCACGTACGTGGACACGGCTGACCAAATGACCTATGGTATACCGTAAGTGTGGTGACCTGAGGGGGACATCAGTAAAGGGGCCCTGCAACACTTCTTGGGCATGGTCAGAAAGCGCAGCCAATCGGTGGTAGAAGCTCCGGACAACACGCGGCCAAACTTTATAGCAAAGCACGTGGTCAGGAACTCACAATAAATCATCAAAATCAGCTAAACATTTCTTTCTCTTCTCTCGAAAAATCACAGAATATCCCTAAAATTCCCACGCGAATTACCCATCTATCAGCCATTGGCTGCTCTGAAAATGGCGGGCTCGCTCGTTACAGAGATCACCGCAGGAGGCCGCTACTTGTCCACGTGTGCTCACGTGATCACACAGAAAAAGTGGCACATTCGAATAAAAAAAGAAAAAAAAGGTGTTTAAGGTCAAGAGGCACGTGGGACGGTTTTCTGTGGCCTTGCCATCGTTCCCTGCTTAACTTCCAGCGATTTCGTCGGGACGAGAGCAGAGAGAATGCAATAGGTTGATACCAAAACTGCGCATCGTCTGCTACGGTACTTCCGGTTCGAGGCCTATTCCTTCGCTGCTTCAAAGTGCCTGCTGCGCAGTGTAATCAGGAAGATAACACGCGCAATTTTGTGATGCTTTTTCTGCCACAGGTTCAATGATTGTGTTCCTCAATTCTTCTTTGTGAATCGATAGATATATATAAATTTTCGCGCATTTGAGAGAACGAAGTGAGACGTGAACATGAGCGAATACGAGGAACAGTGCGAGATGGGTTTAGAGCACAGCGTGCTGTAATGATTTGAAACACCCAGTAATACTTTGAAGAATAACCTTGATTTAGTATTTTCGAGCACATACACATACCGAGATCACTTCAAAATAACTCACGCATATGTGAACATGCTCTAGCATGTCAATATACGTACGATGTCTACATATGTACGCGTACTTTGCGTGATCAAGTACGCCGATATAGTGTATTTTTATATCATAATCTGCACTGATGTCTGTAAAATTTATGGGAACAGGCGAGCACGTAAAATGTCCACAAAAGAAGACGGCCACTGAAATAATGTTATCGTGTGACGTGAAACGATCAAAGTCGCTTTTGAAGCAAACTATGAATCATGGTATGTCGTCTCTGTTAAGTCAGGCTTGCAAGCGTGAAGTGCCGATAGGTCGCGTTATGCGCCGACACATAGCCCTAAAAGCTATGTTTCACATCTGTAAGCTGAGTGCGAAGAAGTTTGGATGCACTGAAGAACAATAATCTAGTGTGTGAGGGACGACACCTTATTGATTGATTGATTGATATGTGGAGTTTAACGTCCCAAAAACCACTATATGATTATGAGAGACGCCGTAGTGGAGGGCTCCGGAAATTTAGACCACCTGGGGTTCTTTAACGTGCACCCCAAATCTGAGCACACGGGCCTACAACGTTTCCGCCTCCATAACGACACCTTATATTAAAGATATATTGTACGAAGTAGAAAAAAGCCAGAGAATTACGCGCGCATTTCATTTGATTGTGTTCAAAACGCAATATACCAAGGTCATTCGCTAAATAGAGCTCGGAATGGTATCTTTGCAACCCAAAAGTAAATAATAAATAATTTTATGAGTACGTGATCAACGTGAAAAACGAATGAACGGATATTTCTTGATCCTATGATGGGCAAAAAATCTTTGCATGTGGGAAAACATGCCCGACAATAACCTTTGCTGCAGAACAGGCATGTGTCCGGAGGTGCAATCCGTTACAATGAAAAAATCTTTACTCGTCATTTGTCATTGTAATAGATTTGTCATTTGACCATGCTGCATAGCACTCCAAAAACTTTTGCAGCAATCTGTACGAAAAAGGCACCAGGATTGCAAGTTGCGACACGCGAAAAACACCGGTACTGGCAAGGATGCCCACACGGCGTCACGGTGTCTCGAACCGGAAGTCAATGCAGACGGACACCATAGCCCACAATCCATTGCTTGAGCCACGTACACCTATTGCAGCATGCGACAAACCTTTGTAACCCCACTCGCACTGAACATATTCTTAAAATTTTTGCGGCACTGAATTCGTGAGTCAATAGGGTTTTTTCAGTGAATTGATTCCGTGGTTACTTGCAAAATTGTGTCGGGGCCCCTCTAACATCGCTTCCATAGAGGTGCCCTTCCAGGTGGAGGTCAGAACAGCCATTGCTTT
>WOVY01008564.1:0-14603 GCA_013436015.1 Rhipicephalus annulatus | reverse complement strand
ACACAAAGACTGTCAGAAAATGTGAAATAATATTTGAGAGAACGTGGGAATTGTATTTTTAGTATCTTGGAATTGATATTATCTAGACCACTAGAAGTAGAAACTTTGAGGTTGTTGATTAGTTTAGTGATGCCCTCAATGTTAATATCTACGGGTGCCAAGAAAGGGTAATCAAGTTCCGGAAACTCAGGAATACTAGAATGATCTTCGCGTGTGAAAACAGAAGAAAAAATTGTGTTAATTGCAATTGCACACTGGTCTCTTCGGAGAGGTAATTGATTTTCGCCTTTCAAAGTAATATCTGTCACAGCAGAAGCAGGTGATAATTGTTGCCCAAATTTTCTGGGATTGCATTTTAATAATGATGGTAGGCCATGTTTAAAGTACTTGTCTTTAGCAGTGAATAACGCAGAAGTATAACTTTTAAGACATTCCTTATATGAATTCCAAGCAGAGGCACTACAAGCATGCATCGCGGTCCTATACAGCCTTTTTTTTTCAATTTCTCAAACTCGCAAATATTGTTAAACCAAGGGTTTCTCTTATCATTAGATATGGCAATTTCAGGGACGTATTTGTCGACTAATAAGGTAATCTCCTTCTAAACAATTTCCAATTTTCGTCGACGCTACGACTTGACAATGAGGGCAAAAATGTGCTGTGAAAGAATTCTTCTAAGTAAGAATTCATACAACTATGATTGCCCTCACTGTAGTCTCTAATCACTTTTGTAGTTTTACCCGCAACTTTGAGAGGAAAGTTTATTGATAATTGAACGAGCTTATTGTCACAAAACCCTTCAAGGCAAGAGATTTCACCTACATTGTCAGGATCTGAGGTAAGTAATAAATCCAAAATATTATTGCCTCGTGTTGGCTGGTTGATTATTTGAGCAACATTAAAAATCAAGGGCAAAATTCAAAAGTCAAGAGACATTTTTGAGGTGGATGAACAATTGATCCAGTAAATTTGTGGTAAATTCAAGACACCAAACAGATAGACAATATTAGTGCGGTATTTCTCAATAGCTAATGTGGTGCTGCTGCGAAGGTGATCTATAAATGATGGTTCAGAATCGGGAGGACCGTAACATACGCCTACTAGTATTTTAGTGGCACAAGTCGTGCACGCGACCCAGACTATATCTAAGTTTGATTTTGTATCGATGACAAAAGTAGGTATAGATTTTTTTATAGCAATAAGGACACCTGCCCCACATTTGCTTTGACGATCATGTCGCTAGACGTTATAATCGGCATTCCCGTGAAGAATTTCACTGTCATCAACATCTTTCAGTTCATCTATTAGTTCATCTATTAAGGACTGTAATTGACGTTCATTCAATGTGGTACTGTGGAGGTATATAAAGGCAGCAGATGGTGACGAGTTTGTTCAGAAGAACTGCTACAAGAGCCCTTGCCTCGAGGGATTTTTGTAGTTGTATGCGTTTACACGCTACGCCTGCATTAGATATAATGGCCGCACCAACTGATGATGACATTTCACCATCTTGATCCCTTCTAAAATGTCGTAATTCCATAAGATGTTTGTCTGCTTTGCTTTCAAAAGGGTCTCCTGGAAACGCAGCACTTGTGGATTGAGTTTATGGAACAGTTCTTGTAGATCACCGAGGTTTCAAAGAAGGCCTTGGATATTCCACTGCAGCATTTGTGTCTGCGTGATGATCATGGAATGGTGCTGTGCATAGTTTAAAAGTTTAGTGTATCTTAAGGTTCAAGAGGCCGGACCATCGTCTGGTCCCGTTATTGTTTTTTTTGGCACCGTCCAGAGAACCCCGCCAGTGTTGATGAGAATGTGTGCTTTCGCGGACGCGGAGAAAGTCCAAGACCTAAAAGGAATTTAAAGTTTACATAAGTTACATGGCACAGGTTCCACACACTATACGGTTCTGTGTTCAATTGGCCTTCAAATACAATGGCTTACGTATTTGAAGCGAAGTCACACAAATATTTCACATTATTAGCAGCAGTATTTTAGGCGCGCACACCGCAAAACATTGGGGTGACGTAGGCATTATGCGTGGACATGTAGAAAGTTTGCGTTAATAATGTTGGCACGAAGCCTTGTGCATGAATTACGGCCTTCTACTTTGTACTTGTGAACATCTTCTTGATTTTCTTCTTCTTAATATTTTCTCCATATTGCGCTTTGATTGATGGGTAGTTGAATGTCAGTGTTCTTATGATGTTGTGGTCTTTTATTTTGTTTGTTTTTTTTTTGGGTTCACAAACTTTTGATAACCTTTTTGTAGTTCACAGATGTTTCGCTGAAGGGGACACGAAACAAGCGCGTCAGAAATAAAGGTTTTGCCTGTTCCTTTAGGCATGATGAACGTATGGAACGCCAGTGCCGCTTCCATGTGACTCGCAGTGTCACCGAAGTGCTAGTGAATCACTGCTCCGAACTTGCTACGACTTTTACGTGGACTGCAACGTCGCAATTTTTTTACTACTCATTGGCATGACTTCTTATAGTGTTTCCAAAAAGGCACTCAATTTGTATAGTTCGTATCTTGTCATCGTAGAATCACAATGCAATAATTCACGACAAAGCCCTCAGAGACAAACCATTCTTTGTCTATTTGTTTCATCCGCCTTTCTTTTGCGCTGAATATGATGATGGTTTGTGGTATTTTATGGCGCAAGGGCCATTTGATGGCCAAAGAGAGCCATTTCGGTAGACTAGAGATGTGAACAATGACATGGTGCGTGGCTGAATAGGGGCCCTAAAATTCCTCGCGCTAACGCGGTAAAAACATAGAAGTATTTAAAATCATGCCAGTGACGTGAAGTATATCCTGTGAAAGTGGGTGGCGAAAAGTCATGATCGTAAAACCATAGCTGGGATGTAGTAACCGCAGCCGCGACCTCGGTACAGAGGTCTTTCTTCCCAGGATCAGCTCAAAATAAGAATGAGAACTGTGTGTATCTTTTAAAACCTAAACAGTGATTGGTGTTTAAAAATCGGATTCCTACCGATGACCATCCCAGCATGTAGAACAGCCGCTGCCGGTAGGTTACTAAAAACTTCTTTTTTTCTCAAAGCGTCTAAATCATGGCACTGTACGAGGATGTGGTTAACCGCAAGTGCCTCTTCACATCTTTCACACAATGGCGAATCGCCACCAGACAAAAGGTGGGAATGTTTTCATTGAGCGTGTCCTATTTATAGCCTTTGTTGCGTTTGGTGGGCCACCCCTTTGCCGCGGCTGCCGGAACACAAGAAAGGCCGCCGCCTCTTTTTGTTGAGATAAGGAGCAGTGCCAAGACACCGTGCTGTTCTCGTGAGCGGGGCGCTGCGTGGCTGAAATTACTTTACGGAGCACCGCTGTTCTTCAGGCCCGCACAGAGATGCGACACGTGGTGCCTTCGTGTCCCGGTAAAAGCCACAATGCCGAGCCTCTGCCGATTATGGATGTCGGGCCACCACGCTGTGCGCCTCTGACTGATGAGCCGCCGACGCTCAAATCAGCACCAGATGTCCAGGCATGGCCCCTCGGAGGCACCTAGACCACGACTGCCGTTCGACAAAACATAGATGGTCGGCCGGAGTGGCGAGATGACAGACTCGTTTCACCCTGCTCAAGCAAGATTCGCCGAAGGAGGCCACATCGCTGGGACCATACACGTGTTTACATTGCATATGTGTGTTTGTTGGGGGCAGTGCCTGCATAATCACACTCGTGTGTGCTGCAGGACATGTTATTGGACAGTGCCGTATGGACCTATTCCACGATCTAGGGATCTTGGGAGATATGACTGTATTTGATCAGCCCTCGCGGGCTGCTTAGTGAGCTTCACGGAGCTTCCACAATAGACAGCCTTTTTCAATGTAGAGCTTCGGGCCAGAGACCCCGCGCCATGTAAATAATGTAACTAAACCTTCTCTACGAAGTTCAACGTCCTCCTGCCTCGATATCTTGATTCTGGATCTCCGGTGCAGCAAACCCCGGTCGCAACAACTGGGTGGCAACAGTGAGATGAGGCTCAGCGATGGAGAGCAACATGGACCGGAGGTCAGCCGAAAGCCCTCGCCCCAGAATTCGATGGTATCCACGCTGCCTACCACGACCGCAGGTACTCGAGTGAGTGCCTGGCTTTGTGCTTGAGATGTATCGAGTTTTTTAGCCTAGACCCGTTAAAATATAGATATAACGAACAACTGCCTAGCCCTGTGGTGGTTATTTGAGTACAGAGCAGCACTCAATTATGTGAGCAAGTAGGTTGAGTACGAAAGCTTAGGTAATTCATTGGGTACGTAATTGAGTTTGCGGGAGTTGCAAGCGTAAGTTCCGGGGAAAGTTTTGGGATGTTGTAGAGCAGAGGAGTGAAAAAGAAATAGGAAAAGTGTAGAGAGGGAGGCTGGCCACGCAGTGCTACTTGTGTGCTTTTGCTCTCGGTCTTTGCTGTGGGATTTACCAGGATTCGATTTCTCCAGAACCAGAACTGCAACGCTGGTGGGTTTGTGTTTTTTCACAGCTGAGCCAAAGCGAAGTATTCGCCGTGAACCTGATAAGATTAAGGAAAGATTACCTGTTGAACTTGTGTTGGGGTCTCGACCTAGAATTCGAGGAAGATATGCCTGCACCTAAACTCCGTGAGATGATTCTCGAAAGCAAAAGTAACAAGGCCGATATTGAGCACTTGAGGAATATGTATTTATTGGAACAGGAAAGGATAACGCAAGAAAGAATAAGGAAGGAAGAACATAGGAAGGCGATGCAAGAAATTTTTGAGGAGGAGGTAAAATTCAAACGCTAGTGTGAAAAACTAAAACACAGGTTAGATGCGAAAACGAAGAGTGGTCATTCGGTACAGGTAGCACACGAGAAGTGCGAGGAACAGCTGTGTGTAGTGCAAATCAGAGCCGCAGAAAAAGCTAGCACCTACAAGGGTCGTAGTAGGCTCACAAATGAACCAAGGTTGACAGCTGCGAAAGAAGCCCCGATACGAGGAGATGCCGACGAAGGCCAGAAGAAATGTGGTGAAGTGCTGTGCCAGGAGAATTCAAGTCAAACAGCTAAGATAGTTGTAGACCTGGCACAGGACACAAAGTGAGAGGGTGCCAATGCTGGATCTTGCCGGTGGAGTCCAAGGAAAGTTGGACCCGCTTTACAGGAACACCAGCATTAGGCCAGCTGAGTGTGAGAAGGTAGCACAGGGTGGAGTAGTTTGTGGACAGCTCCCAAGCATGTGAGCTTGGTCCACGTGAGAGTATTGCTATGGGGGGTCCTGCATGCTGTGTCCAAGAAGATTTCAACCCGCTTGTCAGGGACACCAGGGTGAATTAAGGCGATGAAGTTAGAGTAGAGAACGCTGAGGAAGTCACGCAGCATAGAGTAGTTGTGGACAGCTCTCAGGTGGTTGAGCTAGGTTCACGAGAGTGTGTCGCCACCGTGGATCCTGCATGCAGTTTCCAAGAGGATTTCGACCCGCTAACCAGGGAGACCAGGGTGGATTCAGGAGAGGGAGCGAAGAAAATTAGTAGAAAGTACAATGCAGTTGTGGGCAGCTCCCTGGAATGCGAACTAGCTTCGTTGGAAGAAAACAGCTGCAGTGTTACGAGATGCGTTGAGCTGTCCGCAAGTCGGGAGAATGAGGGAGAAGATGATTTGTACGCAAATCATTCAAACTGTGCGGGCAAGACAGCTAACGAAACGAGCCCGAGCACTGGCGAGCAAGAGAGGCGAGTGGAAGGGTCAGAAATTGGCCCCAAAAAGAAGTGTAGTCGGAAGCATCATCGTAAACCAAAGCGAGCGACAACAAGCGCAGCACCTTTGAAGAAAGTTAGTAAATGTTTGAGGGCAGTTAACAGAATTAGGCGTTTGTTGTCGGCGCCAGAGTTACTTCACCTGCGTCCGAGCGGCCGGACAAAAAGGAAAAGAGAAGTGCGTGTTGTTAAAATGCAAACAGAAGAAAGAACCGCAGTAAGCAGAGCGAGGTCTTTGTCATCCGCACTGAAGTTGTTTTGCATGCGTCCGAGCCACCGGACGAGGAGAAAAAGAAGGGCGCGTTGAGCGAAGATGCAGACAAAAGGAACGAGACAGTCGGCTTCCCGTCATCCTATCCATGACACGTTTGATGGGACATGGGAGGGCAAGGTCGCTGGCTCGCAAGGAGTAACCAAGCGAGGGGAACAAAGCAGGTTGCCAGCGAAGAGCTTAGCGGGGCTCCGAGGCAAAGCCAATGGGTTTTGCCATTGTTACGTTCCATGTTCACCAAGAAAGGCCCACAATGCTTGACCGCCACGCGGTCGTCTAAAGTAATTGAGTAGAAGCCATAAGCATTTGTAAATGGTAACCAGCGGACTTGTTTATTTTGTTTTTAAGTTTTGTCTGACTGTTTACTTTAGTTTCGTTTTTGTAAACATGGTCTTGTACGAAGTTCACCTACGGGAGCTAGCGTTTATGTAACAAGTGCTAGGTTTCATTTATTTCCTAAGCTTTGTATGTGTTGTTTTAAAGCTAGGCGCTGTACAGTTGCATAACGGCACGCCCAGGAGCGTTTGTCTAGCAAAAGCAACGTCAGAAATAGATTTGTAGTGATCGTGGAGACGCAAGAATATTCCTTGCGAGTTTTTTTAGGATTCATGCGAAATTTTGTTTGTTATTTGAATGTTTTCTTCGCATGCGTCTGGTGTTTACGTCAGTAAGGAAAGTTAGTTCGAGAATTAATCTGTAGCTTCTGTGATGACGGTAACCGCAAGTCATAATTAGTCGTTAATCCACGCAGAATTACTGTAACATGCGTTTTGGGATGTGTAGTGTGTATGTTCCTAATACAGATGCAGCATGACAGTTATACCCTGGTCGGCTCAAATGAAACTGACGACTAGCTGTGGCGGCACAAAATTTTGAGGACCAAAAGACAACGGGAAGCAAAAGGCTTTATTTCAAGAGTATGAGGCATGGTAAGTTACAGCATATTACTAACGCTTGCACACAAGTATGCCACGGAGACCGACCGCAGTGATTGATTGTTTATATGCTTAAAAACAGTTAAGGGGAATATTATTCTCGTCTTGTAATTACGAGCTTGAGGAAAAGTTCAGAGAAAAGCTTCGATTGCTGCGTTGTGTTTCATAATAAACTTAAGGAAAGTTGTTTTATAGAATATTTTCGGAGTCGATGTGTCTACACTGCGGGCTGGGTGCTCTCCCGTTTCTGTGGTTGTGTGTATTTCTGTGAAACTTCAGGGAAGAAAGGCCCATGGATGATTAAAGGTTGCCGTATTGCGTCATCGGTAGTGGCCTGGATGACGCCACCAAACAACGACGCCTCGGGCAACCTTCATGGCTGGTCACCCTCAGGTCACTAGTTTCCCGCCGGTGGACGAGCTGTTGTGTTTAGCGGGCCACCCTTTTGCCGTGGCCGCCGGAACAGAAGAACGGCAGCCGTCTCATTTTGTTGAGATAAGGAGCAGCAACAAGACGCCATGCTGTTTCCGTGTGCGGGCCGCTGCGGGGCTAAAATTACTCTGCTCTGCTGTCTTTCAGGTCCGCACAGAAATGCGACACGTGGTGTCTTCGAATCCCGGATAAAGTCACAATGCCGAGCTTCCGCCGATTACCGACGTCGGGCCATCACGCTGTGCGTCTCTGACTGGTGAGCCGCCAATCCTCAAATCAGCACCAGATGTCCAGGCTTGGCCCCTCCGAGGCGCCCAGACTGCGACTGCCGTTCGACAAAACATGAATGACCGGCCCGAGCGGCGACATGACAGACTCGTTCCACCCTGCTCAAGCAAGATTCGCCCAAGGAGTCCGCATCGCCAGGACCATACACTTGTTTAGTTTCTGCATGTGTGTTTGATTAATTAATTTGTGGGGTTTAACGTCACAAAACCAAGAAATGATAATGGCAGATGCCTTATTGGAGGGCGCCGGATATTTCGACCACCTGGGGTTCTTTAACGTGCACCCATATCACAGCACACGGGCCTACAACCTTTCCGCCTCCATCGGAATTGCAGCCGCCGCAGCCGGCATTCGATCCCGCGACCTGAGTTTATGTAAGTGTGTTTGCTAGGGGCGGTGCCGGCATGATGACACTTGTATGTGCTGTAGGGCATGTTATTGAAACAGTGCCGTATGAACCTATTGCCTGATCTAGGGATCTAGGGAGATATGACTGCAGTTAAACAGCCCTCGCAGGCTGCTTAAAGTGCTTCACAGAGCTTGTTCAAAAGATAGCTTTTTCGCAGTACAGCTTCGGGCCACAGAGCCCGTGCCATGTAAATAGTGTAAATAAGCCATTTCTACGAAGTTCAAACTCCTCCTGCCTTGACATATTGATCCCGGATCTCCGGTGCCGCAAATTCCGTTTGCAACACCTTGTAATTGTGACTTGTGTGTAGCGGGATCTGGATACCGTTTGCTAATTTTCAAGTTTCGGTTTCATATCGTGCGATTTGTAATCTGCTTGTCTATCCCACAAGAGCTGTCAGCACGCCCTGAGCTCCCATCTTAAGGAGGGTTTCATGTCAACTGCAGGGATGGCCAGAGATGTATTGGCGGGTGCGTGGTCGTGCACAGACCCAGCCAGCTGGTCCGCCACCACGTTTTCAGCGATCTCATTGTGCCCTGGCACACAGCTCACCACAACCTGCCATTTAAGGGCGTAGATTGCGCATGAAATGAAGTAAAGTGATATCAGGACAGCATTTTTACGTTTTTGCAGCATTTTCAAAGCTGTTACGACTCTCAGCGAATCTGTGTATACAACAACACGTTGCAGTTGTAATTCTTTGATATTGCCACAAGGCAGTAATGGGATTGGGCCATAAAGTGGTAGAGGGTCTCTGCTTGGAAGCAAAGACTACGAAGAGGATAAAGACTGGTCCCAAGCTTTAGTGCTTCAGTTTTGGGACACTGCCACAGGGATGCTTTTAATGCCGTTTGCGATTATATTCAGGCAACAAAGCGTATACCTTTGTGATCTTCAATCAAAAAATTATTATTTATTACTTCTCAAGGCAAAGTGAAGTAAACGCAGCTGAGTGGTAATCACAACATTTCAAATCTCAAATTGCTCATCTTAACTTTTCTATTTTTTTCTTGTTTGCTCTCTTTTTAAGTGGTTATCCTCAAAATGGTCATACTATAATACACATTCAATACACATAGTTAAAATGATCACAAAAAAACTGCACAACACTTTCTTGGCCAATTCCTCTGAGCAGGTATGAGCCATCATCCCAGGAAAAACAAACAAACAAACTGTTCCCAGCCTGCCAGTGTATCAGCCATTGCCATCGCAAGTGAACATTGTAAGTATCCGCAATTACATGTTTCCTTGTAAAAATATGTTTGATTGCCACAGTTATAGCATGGCTTCTGCAGTGGAGATGCTATTCGCGGGTACAGATAGCGGATTTCGAAAAGGATGGGCCTGCAGCTGCATATAGGACACACCATTGCGAGACTGACGCATGTGTGAAGAATCCCGGACAAATGTACTTATGCTGAAGTTCGAGGAAGTGTGTCCGAATGTGTACATTACTGATAATGATGTTTCATGTTTTAAGGCGCAAGGGCCTTTCACAGCCAAGAGCACCAGTTCATCTTGCTAAAAACATGGACAATGATAGTGATAAGCGGCTGTAAAAAGGCCACAAAATTCCTCGCGGTAAGGCGGGTAAAAACATACAATAAAATCATGACCATGCCGTGAAAGGTGTGTGTGGTGTGAATAGATGACAAAAGTTGGTGATAATAAAAAACGATGGTGGACATGTATGGCATTAGCACAAGTGCCTCACTCGTTCATACCCTTGCGTCCAAGGGCCGTGAGGCAAAAGCTTTCTTGTGTAGCCACCGCAGCAAAAACCTCTCTGCAGAGGTCGTGCTACAGAATGCCCGGGGTATATGATATGAAAACTATGAATGTCGTTTAAAAACGCTAACAATGATTTATGACTAATAGGCGGTTCCCTATCGACGAACATTGCAGGGTGTGAAGGTATATGTTGTCGGTAGGGTAATGGAAAATGTTGTTTTCTTAGAGTTTCTAACTCTTTGCACTGGATTAACATGTGTAGGACCGTTAATGCTTCCCCACATCTGTCACACAATGGTGGATCGCCAGCGGACAAAATATATGTGTGTGTCGTGTATGTGTGTCCTACTCTGAGCCTCGTTAGTATTACCACTGTATGACGCGATTTTGATACTGGCAGCCAATGACTAAGGTGAGGCTTAAAAATGTGTAGTTTGTTTAGTGTGTGTCTATCCCACTTTCTCTGCCAGTAGTCCCTGAGGTTTAGTTTGAGAGACGGCTTAAGATCAAGGGCTGGGATTGATATGGGTGTAGGGGCAGTGCTTTTGTGGACGGACTCAGCGAGCTGACCCGCCCTCACGTTGCCTTGGATCTCACGGTGCCTGGGCACCAAGCACACTACAACATGTTGTTTCAGTGTGTAGAGTGTGCGCAAAATGGGGTAAAGTGAGACAAGGACTTGGTTTCTTTTATTGTTAAGCGGGTGCAAAGCCGTTACCACACTGAGGGAGTTTGTATAAATTACTGCTTCTTGTATTTGTAATTGCTTGATGTGTTTAGCCGCCACACGTATCGCATAAGCTTCCGCTGCGAAGATACTTGTGCCTGGATGTAGAAGACCAGCATGCGAAAAGGATGGGCCGACAGCAGCGTAGGACACAGAGGAACTAGACTTGGAGGCATCTGTAAAGGACTCAGGACGTGTATATTTGTGTTGAAGTTCGTGGAAGTATGTTCAGATATGGGCAATAGGCGCATGTTTTTGTAACTTCTTGAAAAGACACATCGCAGTTTTATAGTCTGCCACTGCCACGGTGGTGGATATGCTATAGGAACCATTAAAATGTGTTGAAGTGACACTCCAGTTTCCTCAGCTAGACCCTTCAAAACGATCTGAGAAGGGCTGCCTCATTGAAGGCCTGTTTCGAAACAGAATGGAGCTCGACAAATCATTATTAGTAGAGTATGAGGGGTGTTTTCTTGTCTGCTTTCACCCTAAGGAAATAAACAAAGGACATGTAGTTCTTTGCAGATGAAGCGACCACTCATTTGACTCAAACCCAAAGGCTTTCTACTGTGCTGGTGCGAAAAGCACCCGTAGAAAGGCGAATGCTAAATGGTGCACGGGGTCCAGCATCTTCAAAGCACTTTGAGTCGCAGATTGATAGACACGGCCCCATAATCTAAGCTGGTGCGAATGAGGCTTCTATACAGGTTGAAGAGACATTGCCCTGTCACGTACCCCACGTAGTACGTGACAACACTTTGATAACATTCATGACTTTAAACATTTGGTTTTTTAAATACTTGATGTGCGGTACGAAGGTTAACTTGTTGTCAAAGATTAAGCCTAAGAATTATGCTCCGCATTAACAGACAGACGTTGACCGTTTCAGTTCAATGTCGGGTTCTAAGTGCATGCCCCTCTTTTCGGGAGAGAACACGTGCTTTTTTGTGGGTTTCAGTCGGAATTCCTATTCATCTGCCCATTTGGAGACCTTGTTTAAACCTAACTGAACCTGCCGTTCTCACATGCCAAGTTGCATGACTTGAAGCCAAGCTGAACGTCGTCGACATATGTACATAGAAGATATTGGGGGGGGTATGAACAGGTGCAAGGAATTCGTTTTGATAATAAAGTGTACAACTAAGTACACCACCTTGCGGTACTCCCGTTTCTTGCACAAATGTTTGGGAGAGAATACTGCCCGCACGGGCACGGAGTTTCCGTTTGGACAAGTAACTCTCGATCATGGAAAGCATTCTACCGCATACACCAGGTGAGACAAGTCTATTATATGCCAAAACGCCATGTTGTGTCGTAGCCTTCTCGATATCAAGAAACACCGAGAGGAGGCATTCTTTTTGGACGAAAGCGTCTCGTAATTGTGCCTTAATACGGACCAAATTGTCGGCGGTGAATATAACTCTCGAAACTCACACTGGAACTGGTCAAGCAGATTGTGTGTTTCAAGGAAATGTAAAAGTCGGCGGTTTATCATTTTTTCAAAAAGGTTACAAAGCATCTGCTAGTGCAATGGGCCTATAACTTGAAACTGAGGAAGGGTCCTTGCCCTGTTTCAAAATATGGATAATATAGCCTCTTCCAGGAAGCAGGGATGGTGTCAGAAAGCCAGATAGCATTGTATAAGAGAGTAAAGTTTTTCGCGTTTTTAGCGGCAGGTTTTTCAACATTTCATACGTGACACGGTCGTAGCCTGGGGCAGAAATACTGCAAGAGTTTAGTGACGTTTGTAGCTCAGCTATGTTGAAAGATTGGTTGTTGCCTCGTGATTTGTACACTTGTATTCTAGTTTTGCTTTCTATTTGCTTTATATCATTGGAAAGCTTCAGTATAGTGTCGTAAGCTGGAAACTTGCTCGTAGTGTGCACTGAGGAAGTTCGCCTCTTCTCCAAGCTGTCACCCTGTGGTTTTACGAGTGGGAGTGAGTGTACTTGTCTTCCTGCTACTCTACGCCCCATGTTCCAGACTTTAGCCTCTTGTGTATATGAATTTATCTCTGATAAAACTTCTGCCGGCTTTCTCTTCTGGCTGCCGACGTGTTCTCCTGCCTCGAGATTTTGTTTTCTAAAGCTCTCAAGGTTTTCCGCTGTCGGCGAGTTCCGCAGCAACCTCCATGCCCTGTTCTGTTCCTTTCGCGCATTCTGACACACAGTGTTCCACCACGGGACGTGTCGTTTGCCGGGCAGTACAGTTGTTTGTGGAATGCACTTGGCAGCTGCGTCAGTACGAAAAGCCTTGAAGTACTGCACAGCTTCATGTATGCCTAATCCGCATATATCAGTCCAACTTAAGTGAGTAATTTTTGAAATTGTTTTCCAGTCGGCTTTGTCACCAGCCGTTAAGAACATGTGGAGGACATTCATATATATTGGTTGTACTCAAACTAAAGGAAAATGGTCACTTCCCGTATGGGTTATTTATGACTTTCCACTGAAGTAATGGTACAGTGAAGGAGATGCGAAACTGAGGTCTATGGAAGAGTAAGTTTTGTTGGCAAGGTTCTTGTATGCTGCCTCTTCAACAGACAGACAACAGACCACGCACCTGATGAAATTAGGAATTGTTCAATGAGACGACCTCGTGCATGACAGCGAGAGTCAATCCACAGACCATTATGGGCGTCAGCTCCCCAAGGACCAGATAAGGTTCAGGTAGTTCGTCTATTAAAGACTGGAATTGAAGTTTTTCAAGACGGTGGTGCGGAGATATGTACAAAGCGCAGACAGTGACGAGTTTGTTTTAGAATAAACTGCTCGGACAGCCACCGCCTCGAGGAAGTTTGAAGGGTGTAATTGTGTACATGCTATACCTTGACTAACTATAACCACTACACCACTGGATGGTGGCATGGCATCATCCTCTTATCCTTTCGGAAGATTACGTAGTTACGTAAAAGTTTGTGTTTCGTTTTAAGTGTGGTCTCTTGTACACACAGCACTCTAGGATTGTGTTCATGGAGGAGTTCTTGTAAGTCATCGAGGTTTCGGAGAAGGTTTCGGATGTTCCACTGTAAATTCTCTCTGCATATATAACACACGAGAGATGCTGCTGTGTGTACAAAGAGTATCCTGTGCTGGAGTGAGCTCGTTATTCAGGGGGCAGGACGGTCGTCCGGCCCGTTATTGGTTTTTTATTTTTCTTGGCGTGCTCCAAGGGCCGCGCCCGCAATTTTGGTACCAAGGGTACCGTTGTATCCATTGCCTCTTCAGAGGCTGGGTGCCCGCACATGCGAGTTGGTGGTTCAGATTTGAGGCCTCGCCTGGTGAGGGGAGGCCTAGAGACCAGAGGACCCTGGAGTCTCCGGCCTCAATCCGCTAGGAGGCGGAGTAGACTGGACTACTGCCGCCTTGGGGCAGGTGCCACAGCCGTCGGCTCGCTCTGCATGGCCGAAGGAGTGCGAGGGCTGTGCGGCGTGGCCCCCTGACGCGCCGCATCAGCATATGTAGCGCCATAAAATGGCGACACTCTTCGTCTTGCTTTTTTGAATGTGATATTTTCTTTAATTTTCAATGTGATGATTTCTTTTTCTTTTTTCTAAAATGAACAAGACTGTGAGTATGCGGCATGATTTTCGCCAAAGTTCACACAGTGTGACGGTTCTTCGCAATTGTCAGAATTGTGGCCTGACACTCCACATAGTGCGCAAGTTTGGTGACCACGACAGCTTTGTGAGCCGTCGCCATACCTCTGGCATTTAAAACAACGACGTGGGTTAGGTATGTATGGTCTGACCGACGTCTTTGTGTACCCTGTTTGAATACTTTTTGGCAGATTACTGGAAGCGAACGTGAGTATTAGGTGTTTTGTTGGTGTTACCTTGTTGTCTCTTCTAATGATGATCCTTTGTACATTGGTCACATTCTGACTCTTCCACCTCCAGAAGTTTCTCTTCGGTCAAGCCGAGCAAATCAGCATCAGATTTACCCACGGGTTGTGTTCATAGATCTGTGTAGCGTTACAGTGATCGGAGTGTCACCACAAGTTGAAAGATTCTGTAGCTTCTCAAACTGTTCTTTCTCTCGAACTTCAAGGAGGAGGTCTCCGCTGCCCATTTTGGTAACT
>WOVY01008563.1:0-15998 GCA_013436015.1 Rhipicephalus annulatus | reverse complement strand
TACGTAACATACATTATTTGCAAGTTCACCAATTCTCATCATTTTTTTTCACATCACCATTTCACGTCACAAAAACGTGAACCTGTAAACTGATGGTGTAATAAAAACTATTGCAGGCGACATTGTTGCGCTAGATTATCTTCCTATTATAGTCAACACCATTTTAGGCTTTTATTTCCTATTCTTTGAACAGCGTGCTGTAGATAAGAAGGAACGCTGCACAAGCTTTTAGTCTGGCGCCATGCTACACACAACAAGTCCAGAACTCGTCCTAATAGCACCACCTCCGTGTTCGCGAAAAATGAACTGGCAAGTTCTGACACCCACCAGCAATTGTAGAAAAGTAGGTTTAAAACTAAGGCTCCCGCTAGTAACTTACAAAACTGTTTGCAATTTTCGTTACTCTGCATGCGCAGGTAAATTATGACATTAATGATTGGCCTTCATTATTGTCCCCCCCCACGAGTGCAGGGCAATCATGGATTACGAAATACTAGTCATTATAGGTAATTCGTACTTCAACCTGCAGCCCAAAGTACAAATAAAACAGAATAAGGTATGGCAAGATTTCTCCGCAAAAATAATCCCCAGTCGAAAAATTCATCAGGCCATGTCTGGTGTGTTTTTTCCCGTTCACACCAGAGCGGGAATTCAGACATGGTTTCTGGCGTATACGGCCGGTCTGGTGTATACAGTCGTTTTCTGGTGTTACAGACTAGTGTGTATTGGCAAGACCCGGGCTGGTGTGTTTGAGAAAACCTGAACTGGTGTGGTTCGGTAAGAACCGGGCTGTTGTGTTTTTTCATGACGGGTTCTCGTGTATTCCTTCTCTTTACGTAATTACATGCATTGCGGATATAAACATGCACTTCTGCGGGCGCATGGACAAAAAACTGCAGGCTTGCACAGTAGTGTAGGACTGAAAATGACTTCTCTGTTTATTTTTTCCCTTTTTTCGACTCAGTTTGATTTTTGAGTTGGCCTGCGTTGCTTCCTTTTCCACAAGGCTTCAGGCAGCGCTGCAGGGGTATGGAAAAGACGAACAATTCATTACAACATTGCCGAATTGGATAAATTAAGGTAAATAGGTTTGTTGCAAATTTTTGCTGTCACTTTCAGAAAAAATAACAATGTGCAAATACACAAACTTTCAAACATTTTTCGTATAACACTTGCTAGACGATTATTTTTTACTGAAAGCTTCACTAGTTTGCAACTTCCCAAAGAGAACAGTCAATGCTCAATTGAATGCGGCCCCTTCAGATTTTTTTTAAATATTTTACCTCAATACAACATCACTGTTTGGCAAAGCTGCCTTCCAAGCTATGGTAGCAAATGCCTTGATTCGAGAAAATGCTGGTTCTAACGTAGAGATGCACTGTGCCGTTACAGTCACCCTTTCATCTTTAATCATATGCTCATCGCTTAATGGACTACGCTACGGGCATAATCAGATTGACCGACGAAAGCGCTGGTTCAGACCTGCATGGCAGGGGTGGAAGCTTTGTATATTGTTTCAAACCCGGAGGTCCAAAAAATATGTACAAACCTTCTCACTATCTGAAATTTCAGGTGTTGTTATACACAGACATCTGCACGGCAGATCATCAACTCAAAATTCGAAAGGAGCGTGCCCTTGTCTACCAAAGAAGAAGGGCCTCCACAGAAGTTCATTGAAGGGGGGTGGGGGGTAAAGGAGTACCTTTTTACATGTAAACTGCTGTCGACACCAAATTGGTCGCACCAAATATGATAAATAAATACAATCTGGTCTGCAATACCTCATCTTTGACAAAACAAGGGAGCACCTTCCCTCCAGATCTTCACCAACCTAGCCAAAAAGACAATGCCACATTTCTATTCCATAATATAGTGCTTGGGAATCTTTTGCAGCTTTTTTTCACTTCGAAGTATTAAAAATATTCAACAAATGTTCAAAAATATTTGATTCACACTCACACTTCATTATTGGAATTCGTTTCGCATACAAGTTTTTGCTATTCGCGCAGCTCTAAAAAACTACGAACACAAATTTATTTATGTTCATTAAGAAATGCCTATCGCTGAACTATGGCAGTTGATTATCAGCTTACTAAGGAAGGAATAGCAGTATATATACATTTGTAAAAATTATATGCTTCTCATACAGCCTAACCAACTGAGGAACTCATTTTTAAAAGTAGGACTATCGTTCAAACAAACCGTAGCTAAGGGAACGCTCACACATCATGAAACAGCAACGGCTGGAATGTCAGTACAATCATGGATCACACGTGAGGTTTTCCTTCTGCAGACCACTACAGACAATGAATAACATGCAACAGGTAGATGCCAACTGTGTTTCAACAACACCAAATTATTTCTGTATGCAATTAATGGCAAAAGCAAAGTAGTGATGTCTTTCAGCATATCCCCCTTTAGGCATGTACAGCCGTCAGCAGCTTCAACTTGAACGGTCTGATGCGTGGCCTCGGCTCGCTTGAACTGAGATCAGCGCCACCAGCGTTCAACATGATATACTTGCTGCAGTTAGCAAAATTTATCGCACGTTGGTTTCACTAGTAAATTTCTGTTTCCAGTTTGCCCGACCGAATGGTTGAATGCACTCACTTCGCATTCCGCATTTTTTCTGTTCGGTTCATGCGGCACGGAAGATGTCGTATGAAATGCAATGTTTGTGCGTGTTTTCAGCAAGAAATGCGCATGAGTACAACGCAAAAAAAGCAATTTTGTGCGTAGTTATCACATAAAAGCCTAACTGCCATCCTAAATTAAATCGTAGTAGGCACGGCTAAAGCCCAGCTAGTGTTGCCCACTCAAATCTTGTGCCCAAGGCCACATCTCCCGTGCAGCGCAAAACCGAGCAGAAAGGCACGCTCTAAATTGCGAGAACAGTTCGATTCAGGCTGTCTGAAAATTACTGAATCAGAAAACCAACAGTGCAACTGCATTTCAGATTTATTGTGACACTTTTATAAACGCCTTGAGCGTGCGTTTGCTCTACTTTTTATATGTGTGATTATTTTTGACCAGAAGCTGCCAATTAAAACACGAAAGGTGCGTAAGCTATCCCACGCAGTGGTTCTTTGCCGAGAAAGGAATGAGAAAACGAATGCCATCGGTGCCCATGGGTGCAGGCGATAACGTAGTCACGAGTGAAACGTGGCGAAAACGGAATGCGAAGTTAAGCGAAGTGAATACATTCGGCCCACCGGTCAGGCAGTCTGGAACAAGAAATTTACTAGTGAAACCGATGGGGCTACATCTATCTCTAACTACAGCAAGCATATCATTTTCAACGCTTGGTACACTGACCTCAGTCCAAGCGAGCAGAGGCCACGCGTCGGAGCATTAAAGTTAAAGGTGTTGACGACTGTACAGCATCAGCTTTACAACACCACATGGGACCTGCTTCGACTGATGCTAACGCTCCCAAGTGTTGGACATGGTTTATTTACTGCCCCAAATAATAGTTGAAGCGCGGGGTGATTTCTCCAGTAGAACTTTCAGTTCACCTCTGCCTAACTGGCGGCTACAAAACACACTTGGCAGGTTGCCAAGTGTGTTTGCCAAGTTTGGTTGCCAAGTTTGGTTTTTTCCACATTTTGCATATGGATATTTTTACGCAAACCCATGAAATTTGTTACAAACGCCTATCTCAGCAACGACCCAATGTGTGAGACAACTCACGCACCTTTCTAGTTTAAAATTGCAGCTGCTGCTAAAAGAGTAAAGTATTGGAAAAACAGAGGAAACTCACATTCATAGCGCTTGTAAATATTTCACTATGAAAAAATATGAAGTGTGGTGAGCAAGCAGTTGATCTTCTATACGCATATGTTAGTTTGTTCAAGCAGCAATGGCAATTTCGAACACGAATGATGTGTTAGCTGTCGCACACAATGGTTCATTGCAGAGACAAGCATATAGCAACGAATTTTATGGGGGTGCGTGGAACGTAGCCATGAGTGAAACGTGGCAAAAATGGACATGCCAAGTGAGTGAATTCAAAGCACCGGTTAGGCAGACGTGAAACAAAAATTTACTATTCAAAACAACCCTTGCTCCATCTATACTATAAGGTGAGGCAAACATGCAGAGCCCAACCTTTGGCAGCACTGGCATCAGTCAAAGCAAATTAAGGAGCTGCATCGAAGCATTCAAGTTTAGTGTGCCGATGGCTGGAAATTCCGTGGCTGAAAATATAACTTGCAGCTGTGCTCATAAACAGGTCACTATAGTCACAAAACTGGAAACAGCTTATAAAACGCATGCATGACAAAACATACACTCCACTGAAATCAGCAAGCTTCCTCACTACCCTCTCTATGCCTCTTCTTTTGGGGGCGATTGCTGCTGTGCAGGCTTCTGGCTGCCTTCTGCCTCAATCCGATTCCCATAGATTCCGCGAAGCTCCTATGCCTGCCGTACCGGCCTCTGTCCACCTAATTGAGTTGGTAGACCACTTGACCAAATAGAAGTCCTTGGAACTGTCATCAGCCGACTCTAGGCGGCCCTTGAAGGCATCAAACCATTAGCTAGGTGTACCTGCGCACACACCAACCGAAAATTATTTTATAATGAAACAGCAAACCAGCGCTGATTACTTCATACCGATGACTGAAATGATGTGCCGAGTTTCATAAGCTCTGAATTGCGCTTTGAACTAAAACACATTCAGTATAACTGCACTAATTTATTCTTCAGTGGACAGTAAGAAATACACTTAAGATCTCTAACACAGGCCAAACAAAAAAAAATGCTGTGCTGACCCTCACAAAATTTAGTTTCAATTCATGCACTTGAAAACAAAATGTGCAATGTTTCCTGGAGAATTTACTTGTTTGAGATAAGCAGCAACAACCTCTAGAGCACCTGTAGTGTCACATTCATCTAATGAATATAGTGCCACTATGACCGAGACTTGGCAAAAAAGCCTCACTTATAGCAATAACTGTCCCAGGTGAGCCAGTGTCAATGAGCGATAACACAACCCTGTAGGCAAGCAGGACGAGTTTCGACCTTTAAGATATTCGTGATGATGTGGTTGATTTGGCTGATCTGTAATGACACTTAAAAATGGCTGTGACATAATTCAGTTATGCGTGGGTGTGTGTAGCGAGAGGTACAGTTATTCTTATTGGAGAAATTTAGCAAGCATCCGCAGTAGCTTTGCGAACACAGCCTGCCATAGGAAATGGCTGGCAGGCTGGATCCACAGAGCTGCTGCGTATGCCCACTAAATCTGTCGTTTTCAGATTGGTTCTCTGCACGGCTATGCTTTTCGAGGCATGTGGCTCATTCTTCCTCTGTGTCCTTAGCTCGCTGCCTCTTTTTGGTTTCGTCCTGAAGTCCATGGCTTCTTTAAGCCCATGGCTCCGACTCACTTTTCATATCTGCCAACGAGTCCGACCGAGCCGCCATTTCTATACTTACGATGCAATGTTAGCCCCACCTCTGTTAAGTCTGAACAGCACAATAGATTTGAACACGCACACACAATGTTGACTTTAAATTGTTAATGCAGTTGCAATGGGAATTGCTACTTCTCTGTCGCATGCCAGATGACGCGGTGAGTGGTGCAACAACCGAATTTAGCAAAATGGTGATAATGTAGCCAATGTAGCTACCACTACAAAAATCTGAAATAATATGCACACTTAAATGGGAGTACTTTACGGTCTCACTAAGCATGGCATTTTTTATAGCCTCGAAGTGGCATGGCAGTGACGGTGAGAGTCCTGATATCTTTCTTCTTGATTGGCATGAGGTGATCATATTGTTTGGGATGATTAGGCAATGAAGATAGCATATAAAGATGAGGCGTCCATGATCAGTGACACAAGGAGCATATAAACAAGGGTGGTGTCGACACACATGGAAGCTTGCACATTTGAGCTGGAAACACTTCACTAGCAGACAGTAACTACTAATGAACAAACACCTGAATAAATATTTATATTAACAGTGAGCAAAATAATGTATGAGTGGTACTAAAGGAACCTAAAAGCTGGTAAGCTTCGGGCTTCGCAGGTCGCATGCTTGTTTCGAGCTTTTCCTGAAGCATGAGCACTGTGGTGCAGCGCATTGAAGAACATATGTCGGCTATCTAATGATAATCACATCGCGTATGCTAATGCTCTTTCAACGAGACGTAGGCACTATCTTAAGGCCGTTTCGAGGATCACTCAGAATGCGAAAATCATCGGAAATCATGGTTCCACGAATTCGCACACTTTGCAAAGCATAGCATCCGCTTACATGCCTCTCTCGCGTCGACTGCAGCTCGGCGTGAGCAAATACTGTTGTATATGCAGTCTTAGAAGAGCACACACAAAGCTTCCCGTTTGTGGTGCGCGTGCGTTCTGAGCCAACCTATCGCAGGCTCCCTTTACATGACGCTCGCGAAGCTACACCTGCAAGCTTTGCAAACGGCATTCTATACACAGGTTACATGTAGCGAGCGGTCAGCAAGCGCTCTGGAACATGACCTATTTGGTTAAGCACGGCGTGGTTGAGCACATCGCAAGCACGGAGGGGGGGGGGAATCTCTTCTTGGACGAAGCTGGCGAGAACAGTCATTAAACATACGCACACAAAACACGGACCATGTAATGAGGAATTACGAATTTTACTTCACCTGTGGTGTGCAGAAGTACGGTGTCGTAGCGGCTGCCTTTGGTCTTCTCAGCAGTGCTTCCTGTAAGCACTGTTGGCGCCCCAGGTTTGAAGTCGTCAATGTCCTTGATGATGATATATGGTGTTTCAGATGCGGAGCATCTTATACTCGCGCCTTGTAGTGCGCCGTCCGCGCCGTCCACACCGCTTCTCGAACATTCGACAGCTGACGCGCGCGCATGCGCCGTCGCGCCGTCGCCCACTCTTCCACCATCTGTGCATCCCTTCCTCCTCTACACACCGCGCGCGCTTCACTCCTCCACCATCTGTGCACCCTTCCTCCTCTACACACCGCGTTCGACATCTACAATTCTCCTGATTCTCCAGTGGACGCGCATGTGGCGTCGCGCTTCGAGAACATTCAACAGCTGACAGTGCATGCGCCGTCGTGCTGTGTATATACTCAAGGTCGGCGCTCGCTCGCTCAGTTGCCGCTCGTCGGTTGGTTTGTACGGCGCGTCGACGTCCAAGGTCGCGGTGAAATGAATTCCAACGAATCCACAAACACAATGATCGACGTCCCTTCGACCAGCGCCGCCCTTTCGCATACGTGTGTACGTGTTCACTCATTTAACACCCCCTCCTACAACCACGTTAACCAATTTAGCCATCGACCCAAGTAAGTCGCAATTTAACACCCCATTTCACAACCACGTTAACCAATTTAGCCATCGACCCAAGTAAGTCGCACTTTAACACCCCGTTAACCAATTATATGGTCCGCATCCTCCTCAGTGTTCCCCCGAGGGAAGCTGCGGGCAATTTTTTTTGGCGAGAGGGCCATTTGATGGCCAAAGAGCGCCAGTTTGTGGGACAACGAATGTGGACAATGATTGTGATTAGTGGCTGTATAGGGGCCATAAAATTCCTCGCGGTAAGGCGGGTAAAAACATACAAGTAATAAAATCATGACCATGCCATGAAATGTGTGTGTGGTGTGAATAGATGACAAAAGTTGGTGATAATGTAAAACGATGGTGGACATGTATGGCAATAGCACAAGTACCTCACTCGTTCATACCCTTGCGTCCAAGGGCCGTGAGGCAAGTGCTTTCCTGTGTAGCCACCACAGCAAAAACCTCCCTGGAGAGGTCGTGCTACGGGATGCCCGGGTATATGATATGAAAATTATTAATTTCTTTTAAAAACGCTAACAATGATTTATGACTAAAAAGCGGTTCCCTACCAACGAACATTGCAGGGTGTAAAGGTATATGTTGTCGGTAGGGTAATGGAAAATGCTGTTTTCTTAGAGTTTCTAATTGTTTACATTGGATTAAAATGTGAAGGACTGTTGATGCCTCACCACATTTGTCACACAATGGTGGATCGCCACCAGACAAAAGCTATGTGTGTGTCGTGTATGTGTATCCTATCCTGAGTCTCGTTAGTATTACCACTGTATGACGTGATTTTCATGCTGGCAGCCAATGACCAAGGTGTGGCTTAATAATGTGTAGTTTGTTTTGTGTTTGTGTATCCCACTTGCTCTGCCAGTAGTCCCTCAGGTTTCGTTTGAGAGACGGCTTAAGATCAAGGGCCGGGATGAATATGGGTGTAGGGGCAGTGCTTTTGTGGACGGATGCAGCGAGCTGATCCACCTTCACGATGCCTTGGATCTCACGGTGCCCTGGCACCCAGCACACTACAACATGTTGTTTGAGTGTGTAGAGTGTGCACAAAATGGAGTAAAGTGAGACAAGGACCGGGTTTTTTTAAGACTGTGCAGAGCCGTTACCACACTGAGGGAGTCTGTATAAATTACTGCTTTTTGTATTTGTAATTGTTTGATGTGTTTAGCTGCCACAAGTATCGCGTAAGCTTCCGCAGTGAAGATACTTGTGCCTGGATGTAGAGGGCCAGCATCCGAAAAGGATGGGCCGACAGCAGCGTAGGACACAGAGGAGTTAGACTTGGAGGCATCTGTAAAGAACTCAGGACGTGTGTATTTGTGTTGAAGTTCCAGGAAGTATGTTCGGATATGGGCAATAGGTGCATATTTGTTTTTCTAGGAAAGACACATCGCAATTTATAGTCTGCCATTGCCACGGTGGCGGGTACGCTACAGGAGCCATTAAACTGTGCTCAAGTGACACTCCAGTTTCTTCAGCTAGACCCTTCAGGCGAACTGAGAGGGGCTGCCTCATCGAAGGCCTGTTTTGAAACGGAATGTAGCTCGACAGATCATCAATAGGAGAGTATGAGGGGTCCTTCTTGTCTGCTTTCACCTTAAGAAAATATAGAAAGGTCATGTAAGTTCTCTGTAGATGAGGCGACCATTCATTTGACTCAACGTAAAGGCTTTCTACAGGACTGGTTCGAAAAGCACCCGTAGAAAGGAGGATGCCCAAATGGTGCACGGGATCCAGCATATTCAAAGCACTTTGAGTTTCAGAGTGATAAACAACAGCACCATAATCTAAGCGGGTGCGAATGAGGCTTCGATACAGATTCATGAGGCATTGCCTATCACTACCCCAAGTAGTACGTGACAACACTTTTATAGCATTCATGGCTTTAAAATTTTGTTTTTAAATACTTGATTTGCGGTACGAAGGTCAACTTGTTGTCCAAGAATAAGCCTAAGAAAGTATGCTCGGCTTTGACAGACAGACGTTGCCCCATTCAGTCGAATGTCAGGTTCCGAGTGCATGCCTCTATTTCGAGAGAACAAGACACACGTGCTTTTTTGTGGGTTAAGTCGAAATCCGTTTTCATCTGCCCATTTGGAGACCTTGTTTAAACCCAGCTGAACTGGCCGCTCACACATTGCCAAGTTGCATTACTTGAAGCCAAGCTGGACGTCGTCGACATATGAACAATGGAACATATTGCGGGGGATGGACAAGTGCAAGAAATTCATTTTGATGAGAAAAAGTGTGGAGCTAAGTACACCACCTTGTGGCACGCCTGTTTCCTGGGCAAATGTTTGGAAAAGAACCGTGCCCACTCGGACACGGAATGTCCGGTTTGACAGGTAACTTTCGATTATGTGAAACATTCTTCCGCGCACGCCAAGGTGGGACAGGTCTCTTAGAATTCCAAAACGCCATGTTGTATCATAAGCCTTTTCGATATCGAGGAACACAGAGAGAAAATATTGTTTTTGGAGGTAGGCGTCTATGATCTGTGCCTCGATACGAACAAGGTGGTCTGCGGTGGATCTACTTTCTCGAAGCCCGCACTGAAATGGGTCGAGCAAATTTTTTGTTTCAAGGATATGTACAAGTCAGCAGTTTATCATTTTTTCGAAGACTTTGCACAAGCAGCCTGTAAGTGCAATAGGTCTATAGCTTGAAGCTAAAGAAGGGTCCTTGCCCTGTTTCAAAATGGGAATAATAATAGCCTCTTTCCAGGAGGTAGGGATAGTGCCAGAAAACCAGATAGCATTGTATAATAAAGTAAGGTTTTTCGTGTTTCGGCTGGTAGGTTTTTTAACATTTCATACACCACACGGTCAGAACCTGGGGCAGAAGTACTGCAGGAGTTTAGAGATGTTCGGAGCTCGCTAGACTGAAAGCTTGGTTATATGCATCGTATCTAGTGGATTTATGCTCTAGTTTCCGCTTATCTATTCCTGTTCTGTATTTTTGGAAAGTGTCAGTATAGTGGGACGAGCTGGATACCCGTTCATAGTGTGCACCGAGGAAGTTTGCCTGATCTTCCAAGGTATCACCCTCAGTGTTTACGAGTGGAAGTGTGTGTACTTGTTTTCCTGCTATCCTACCGACCATGTTCCAGACTTCAGCCTCCTGTGTATATGAATTGATCCCCGACAAAAACTTCTGCCAGCTTTCTCTTCTGGCCTGCCGACGCGTTCTCCTGCCTTGAGACTTTATTTTCTTAAAGCTCTCAAGGTTTCCGCTGTCGGCGAGTTTCGGAGAAACCTCCATGCCCTGTTCTGTTCCTTTCGCGCATTACGACACTCTGTGTTCCACCATGGGAACTGGCGCTTGCCGGGCTGTCCAGATGTTTGTGGGAATCATTTGGCTGCTGCGTTAATAAGGAGAGCTGTGAAGTACTGCACAGCTTCATCTATGCTTAGCCCACATATGTCAGTCCAACATAACTGAGCATTGTTATGAAACACTTCCCAGTCGGCTTTGTGTATAAGTCATTTGGGAACTCGTGGAGGACATTCGTATGATGTTTGTGTACTCAAAACAACAGGAAAATGGTCACATCTGTAGGGATTATTTAGAACTTTCCATTGAAGTAATGGTACAAGTGAAGGAGATGCGATGCTGAGATCTACAAAAGAGTAGGTTTCTTGGCAAGGTTATAATATGTTGCCTCTTTCCTATTCAACAGACAGGCACCGGAGGAAAAAAGGAAACTGTTCAATGAAACGACCTCGTGCATAGCAGCGAGAATCACCCCATAGACTGCTATGAGCATTCAGATCACCAAGGACCAGATAAGGTTCGGGTAGTTGATCTATTAAGGACTCGAATTCTATTTTTCCAAGATGGTGGTGTGGGGTTATGTACAGAGAGCAGATGGTGACAAGCTTGTTGAAAAGAACTGCTTGAACAGCCACTGCGTCTAGTGTTGTTTGCAGTGGTAAATGTATGCATGCTACTTTTTGATTAACAATAATGGCCACACCGCCGGATGATGCCGCAGCATCATCTCTGTCCTTTCGAAAGAGAACATACCGACGCAATAAATTCGTGTTTTTAGATTTTAACTGAGTTTCCTGTACACACAGCACTTTCGGAGAATGTTTGCGACGGAGCTCTTGAACATAATCGAGGTTTCTAAGGAGTCCTGTGACGTTCCAATGTATTATTTGTGTTGCCATATTGGAGGTAACGTAGTGCTGTGTGTAAGGAAAAATGGGTGTGTCTGCTTCTTAAGCTAAGCGTTAAGACTCAAAGAACAGGGCCGTTGCCGGGCCCCGTTATTGGCTTTTTATTTCTTTTGGCGCGCTCCAGGGAGCTACGCCGATCTTTCGGCACCAGGGGTACCATGGTGTCCATTGCCTCCTCAGAGGCACTGCGTGCCCGCATTTGCGAGCTTATGTTTTGGGCTTGGGACCTCGCCTGGTGAGACGAGGCCTTCATATCGGCCGGACCTGGGGTCTTCTTCACCTCGGGGGGCAAAACCTTCGGTCCTCTTGGGCTAGAGGTCGAAGGAACCTCCTTTGTTGCTGGGATACCCTGGCCGCTGCAAGAGTTTGCAGTGGCCGTGGTTGTCGCCGTGGGGACGAGTGGCAGGGCAGCCTTGGCTGTTCCCGCCATGGGTGGGGGCATTGGCGACCGCCTGGGCACACTGTGCCTGGCATGGGCAGTTGCCGCAGGCCGTTGTAGTGCTGCCCCCTGTTGCACTACATCGGCGAACGATGGTTTGTTTGTGAAAAGACCAGATACTTGTTGACGGGCTTCTCGGAATGTATTGTTTTGTGTGATTGTGATTGTAACAATTTCTTTTTCCTTTTCTATGTTGGACAGGTTCGGGAGTATGCGGGATGGGCACCATCGCAGTTTGCGCAGTGGGCCCCATCCTCCACCTTACACTCGTCCGTAGCGTGTCCTGTGGTGGCACACTTTCCGCAGGTGAGTTGGCCGCGGCAACTCTGAGAGCCGTGACCAAAACGCTGGCATTTGAAGCAACGTCGTGGGTTGGGAATGTAGGGTCCCACATTCAACTTCAAGTATCCTGTTTCGAGATGTTCAGGCAGGGTACTGGTGCAAAATGTCACCATTATGTGTTTTGTTGGGATATCCTTCTTATTACGCCTAATTTTGATTCTTTGTACTTGTGTCACCTGCTGGTCCTTCCAGCCCTCGAGGAGCTCACCTTCAGTCAGGTCAAGCAAGTCTTGATCAGATACAACGCCTCGGGAAGTGTTGAGTGATCGGTGTGGTGTAATTGAGATAGATATGTTTCCAAACGATTCTAGTTATGGGAGGTTTTCATGCTGGCTCTGACATTTTACCTCGAGGAGGACATCCACACTGGCCATTCTTGTAGCCTGGTAACCTGGTCCAAGTGTAGTGGTGAGGCATTTGCAAACAACGAAAGGTGAAATAGTTCTGGCGTTCTTTTCAGCGGTTCTACAATGGATTACATGGTAGCGGGGAAAGGTTTCTTTCGGTTTGCTGAAATAATTGTAAAGTCTTCGGAACGCCCTCTCTTCGAGAGAGGACGATCGTGCAATGAAGGGAGAGAAGAAAAAGCCATAATCTAAATATGAGTTCGGCAGCCATGCCAGCCGCCTACCATGGAGCCCAACACGGGGACGTGACAAGTCCTAAATTTATATGAGTCATGTCAACGTCAGCTGTACACAGCCGCTATAACCAAATATATTGTGCCCAAGACAGAGCACATACACAAGGTTAACCCTTGCCGCCAGGAAAAATCGGAAGTGAATGGAAGAGAGAAGAAGACAGGATGGATTTAAAGACGAGAAAAGACTAAGATGTAGAGAGAGAGAGAGAGAAATAGGAAAAGGCGACTACCGATTTCCCCTGGGTGGGTCAGCCCAGGGGTGCCGTCTACGTGAAGCCGGGGCCAAAGGGGTGTGTTGCCTCTGCCGGGGGGCCTTACAGGTCCAATCACCCAGCATTGGCTCAACCCCCAGGATCCCCTTTTCTCCGGACACGGCAAAGCCACGCACGGCAAGGCATGGGAGGGAGCCGAAACACCCCCGTTAGCTCGGGTCCGTGGTGTCGCTACACACCAAACGCCTACTTGCGCAGGCGCCCCTGCGGGGTCGTCAACGTCCTTGTGGCTCAATCATCGCCGCACCAAGTCGGCTACTACGACCACACGCTCTTCGCACTTACAACCTTATTGATCTTGTCAAAGAGGTATATTATGTAAAAGAACTGCATCTCAGCAACAGTTGACATGCGAGTGATTGTTCACGCTCAAAAGCTTTCTCGTGAAAGCCACGAAAAAGAAAACACGTCAATGTTGCTAAACAGCGCCGTAAAAGTGAATGTTTCACTGCTAAGAAAAGGTATATTAGAAATAAAAGCTTTTAGTCTATCAACTTGGCTGTTTCAATCGAAAGAACCAGAACATTATACGCTAAATATAGCAGGAAGAAGCGTAAAAACACTATCAATTTTTTATTATGTTTTCATATGTTTTGTATATTTGGTTTCGGTTTCAAACGAACCAAAGCTAGTTAGATTTTTTTTATTAGCGCGCTAAGTATTTTCCACATATTTTTTTTCTGGGCTCAAGGCTATTTCTCCTAGGAATAGATTAAGCTGGCAAGATCATGCTGGGGCCACATTCAAATGACGCACCAGCAGAAAAAGCACTAATCACGTACGTGTCGGGCCTTTTAAATAAAACTTCAGCCTTCCACCTGGTTTTCTTTTAAAAACAAAAAAACAAAGAATTATATAAACCAGTCAGGTTAACTTTCCTTTTTTGACATTAAAAAAAACTTGAAAAAAGGCCATGGCATGTGGGATTTGAACTTGCGACATGCGGAGTCGCGTACTTGGAAGCAGCGCGCTAATCAACTAAACTATCGCAGCAATTTTTTCATTACCTGTTTTTCTTTACAGGCGTTCACACAGAAACATGAATGATAAAATACACTTGGACCAATATTTGATCCGAAGTGCTCACATTAAAATTTTTTCAGGTTGCCCAATTCCTCTAACATTGTTAACCAGCTCGGAGGTTCTTCTTGTTGTTTATACACCTTAGTGATATACCGCTTATTTGCAATGAAATTCTTACGGACAGGACGTATGTTCTGGTTAAGATGTCTGTAAGCCAATGTGGTCTGCCAGATGCTGTGAAGGCTAATTAACATAACCATGTCGTATGGTATGCCGTCTTCATTATCCACACAGAGAAAACGAATGCCATGGCTTGTAATGATGAGATCTTTTTTCAATGTTCTTTAAAGGATGTCCCAATGAAAGACAGCGTTCCAGCAGTGAATAAACACATAGTCTATTGTCTCAGATGTTTTACGAAGTAAACAATTGGTTGTCCTAAACTATCGCAGCAAAGCGAGGAAGTGCAGTGCACCTGTTGAAATGATGGGCCCGTGGAGATATTGGCAGTGTTGGTCAATCACAATCGTGGGCGCGTAGCGACTCATCAAAATTCCTCTGCGGAATTTGTGGAGCCAGAAAAAGGATCATCTGCTACCCTAGATGCCGCTTAGGTAATTTTAATTTTGAAGTGACTATTTTCATCTGACAATGTCGATTCTCATATGGGGCTGTTACGCTCGCACTCTTGTGAGGCAACTGCTTTTTTTGCCGTAACTGACAGCTTTGATTTGCGGGACGATGCAGTCAGCTGTTTCACATCTATGCATCAGCTGGGCGCCCAGCGCGAGGGGCAGGGGGGGTTGTAGTAGTGTAATAATGGGAATTCTAGTCTAATAACTTGAATTCTGCAGCCTATATATGAAGCTTTTATTGAAATTTACTTTATTGATATGAATGAAGTAATCAATGGTTAGTGAATGCGGAGATAGGAAGAATTTGTGGCGTCGAATGGTTCTGTTTAAGCCAATGTGTATTTTAATGAAAAAAGCTAACCTAATAAGAAATCATTTTAAAGAATAATAAATGAGCTGGGCTGTGATGTTTTTTTCATTCGGTGTTGCTAGTTATTCAAAATGCTTAGCATCTGAAAAGACAGTGATAGAGTAAATTGTGTGAGTAAGACTGATACTCTTTTTTTTACCAGAACCATGAATGATTAGTTCTCATGGCTTGTCCGGTATGACAGCTCATGTGATCTTTTTATGATTGCATCAATTTGCTGTCCTCGCTTTCAGTTTCACCTCTGCTAGATGTCAGGCTGTGAGTGCAATTAAAACCCAATATGAAAGCTATTTTGAATGCAAAAGTGGCATGCAACGAAATGGACTATTACATGACGTGATACCTAGCTCGTTCCCATTGCTAGATTGCTTAGTTGCAGCAATCAAGAATATAATGCTTGTTGTGCAGAGCTGCTAAAGAGACCAGTCAGTAGCATGAAGTTTGAATAGTATGTACTTTTTATCAACATGCTATACTGGTGGTCACACGGAATGAGCAAAAAACAACAACAAACGAACAAGGTTAACTTGTTACAGCATGTGTCATGCCAGTTTACACTCCATCTAAATGCTCAGTGTTATGAGAGGCTTAAGTTACAGTAGTGGGTCTTTGCCCTTAGCCCACAATTTCTTTCACAGGAAGTTATTTTGAATAAAATATCGCATGTGAGTTGCTTTTCATAAGAATGTACTTACTGAATTCCTACTTTTAACTCATGTTAAAAGCTACGAAGTTGACATAACTAAAAAGGGCACCAATTATGGTAAATATTAGCATTTCAGG
>WOVY01008562.1:0-11935 GCA_013436015.1 Rhipicephalus annulatus | reverse complement strand
TCGATTATAAATGCAAAGAATTTCTTAGCGGCAACTTAGAGTGTATCTCTTTATCTATTGATCTATCTATCTATCTATCTATCCAGCCGCACACGTTTGGGCGCTCTCTTGATCAGCCCCTAAGTAAGCGTGAATCAAAATTAGCATTGAGGGGGAGGGTGGGTAAGATGATATGACGAGTATGACGTGCTAGTCAAGACTTGAATTACGCCACGATCCCGTCGCGTACATTGTCAAACACTTCCCGCCAAACAGTGGCACATATTCACAGGTGGATATGTGCCGCTGGTATGCGGATTTGTTACACAGGTGATTGACACTTCGTATCTGCCCAGGAACAAGGAGAACACGGTGGCAGACGAAGAAGTTCTAATGCATCGACTGTGTGGAGCCAGTTTCGTTTTTTTTGATATTCGGCTCAGTCTGACAGTCGCTATAGATCTACTGGGCTTCGTACTCCACCCGTAACGACCTGGAGGCTCCCGTCTATCTAGAAAACACGTGAAGTGGACATCTAGGCACGCTGCGCCGTACCAACCACAACACGGAACATCACCGCCAGATGCATTTGACGCCGTAAATATGGTGATTGTGGCAAGTACTACTGCTGCAGACTTTATAGAGTGAACGACAGACCATGTCCCTGTAAACAATCAACAAAACGATGAACAGGACAGCTCCAATTTGTCGGAAGAAAATGGAGAGGATACAGAACAAGTGCGATTGAGAACTTTAGGCTGCGTCCTACAAGGACAAAAGTTTTTTCTGGTGTTCCTGTGAACGTCCGTCCTACCTAGAAAGATAGAAGCTTATGGAAGGTCAACGCTAACATTGTGGTAACAGCGGCTGAAACGTCAGCTCAGCAGAAAGTTCTGAACTATTACCTCAACAAGGACGGAAGCTTGGTGATTAAAGTTCCAACCCTGCCCGCTGCAAACTGTTTGCTCACTGAGAGTGAACTGGCTAGCGTAGCTGTAGAAGCCCGTGTTCCGCCCTCATGAATGGTGCACTATGAAAGAATGAAAGATGTCCCTTTGAGCTCCTAAAATGAATAACTACAAGACTATATACAGGATCAAGGAGTTGTTTCAGCGTGGAGGATTACCACATTCACACACGAAGAGAAAGAAAGTCGAAGATGTACGCCATCGATCTGTCATTTTGGAATTTGGCGAGAATTCACCACTACTAAAAAAGATACGCTTGGTCTCTGTAGTTACCCGGCCGCTGAATACGTTGGGACAGTTACGCAGTGTTACGCGTGTCAAACGCATGGTCAAATATCGAGACACTGCACAGGCCCGGTGCGCTGGAAAGTGTGTACTGGACATCACTCCCCCAAAGACTGCACTTCAAGGACTGCAACCTAAGTGTACAAACTACAGTGGGTCACACCGTGCTTCATATCGAAAATGTAATAAAAATAAGGCTGCTACACTTGCACGCTCGTTGGAATGAGCACAAAAGAAAGACCGCCCTACCCTGATGTGGTATTCACGAGTATGAAAGACCTATCCTAGGAAGAACCACCACAAAGCTAAAAGCCATCTAGAACACGTACGCAGATGTCACTAAAATTAAAGGTCAGAAATTCATGGGCTTGTCATCTTATTGAATTCATTGAAACGTACCTCACAATACTCACGGAGCCAGCACTATCGTCACCAGTCTCAATTGCCGCAACATGACAAAGAGATCTGCGAGAGACAGCAACACGGTAACACTGACCAATATGTCTTACGCGTACTCTTTCCCTTGTTGTTGCAGGCCTCAAAGCCCTTGTCCACGCAAATCTTTCGTCAAGAAGTCTGCCAGAGGTGGAAGCAATCCTTGCGATGGAGACCCAGGTGTCAACGTCTTACCCACCACAGGGAAGCATTTTCTCGCAGTCCGCAATCACGGCTTCCGCAACGAGATCACCACCTTAACTGTATAAACATAAAGTATTTCGCACATGCACTATAATTCAACGGAACGCTCGCGGGCTTCGCTCAAAGAATTCGAACTCCCGAAGCTAGCGCGAGCATACTAATTCCTTTCATCTTCATCTCTGAATCACGAGTTGGGCAACATTTCAGAATGAACGGGTATTTTCATTATTCAATACAACTTGACAGTTTCAGCAGATGGCTCATAGGCATTCATAGAGATAATTCGGCCTCCGAGATTGACATCTGACCTTATAACGGCAATTACTTTGTGTGCGTCATCACAGTAACGGGTAAACAAAAATACACACTCATTGAAGTATATCTTACGCCAGGCAAACGTTGCAATTCTTTAAGACTTGAAAATGTAGTTTCGAGAACAACTACGCACATAATTTGTGGAGACTTCAATGCCCACAATGAAACTTGGGGCAGCTCACACACTTGCGCGTGAAGAGCGAAGCTTGCCGTACTACATTTAAAACATTATATTGAACCTCTGAATAACAACAATATAACATATTTAGGAGGCTTTCAACAACCAACAGCATCGACGTGGCCTTCGTAACAAGCTCAGTTTCACGCAACTTTCCCTGGTGCACCAACTTCGAAACACGGGGAGTGTTTCCCAATCAAGATATGAGCTGTTGGTGCGGTCATGTCTTTATAAAATTACTTACGAGATCTAGCGATATGCAAGATCTACAGAATAGTACAATTATTCATGGCTGTCTTGCGTGGGTCCAGCAGTATATACACTCGTTAAGTAGTAACCATTTTGAAACATGCAAAGCAGCCAGCAAGCTATGCCTCTTTCTGGCACTTCGCCCTGCTAAGTTGCGTAGGCAAGCTTATGGAGTGGATGGTTCACACACGACTGACTTGGTATCTAAAAGCCACGACAAATGTCTCCAAATGAACAGTTGCCGCCAAGGCAGATCAACTATCGATAATGTCATCCCCCTCGCCTTTTTACTCGAAGTAGGCCTTTTTGCAGCACACGTCCCAATGGCTATCTTTCACGACATCAAAGCAGCTTTTGACTCCGTTTTCACCATACCATTTTCGCAGCCACTAAGTCTTGGCCTTGGAGAAAGATTGTATATTTTGATTGAGAACTGTTTCGAAAGAAAGGTCCCACAATACGCAGTGAAGAAGGGCGTACCTTGAGGGGCAGTGCTCAGTCCACTTCTCTACAACATCACCCTGCTACATGTAACGGAGATATGGCCGCGAAGAGTGCACATCACAAATTTAAGCCGACAATATCTGTACTGGAGTGCTTCAACTCCACGTTTTGTTACCAAAGAACGCCTTCGAAGAGCTTTACGGAATTGTCCAGGTATTTGACACTCTTAGGTATGCACTTTTCTCCAGTAAAGAGCACAGCCATCGCCTTTACGAGAATGTAAATGACCAAGTATCCACTCCTTCTCGGAGGCCGGTCACTGACCTATGTATGGTTTTCAGCAATTTCTTAGCATAGTCATCGACAGAAATCTTTCCTGGTCTCCTCAGGTGAAGAAACTGCAAGCGAAAATAGCTGCTGCATCCCAACTGTTCAAATTCATGGCGGGAACACGATGGGGATTCAAGTGCCGATCAATGGCCCTGCTTATGAATGTGTATATACAAGGAACCTTATGGTATTGCCTACCAGTGCTTCACCGATTTCACCAGTAATAGAGCTTTAGAAGCCACACGAAAGAATTACTTACGAATCTGCCAAGGATTCTAAAGAGCTCAATGGCCTCGGGAACTGTAGTGGAAGCAGGATGTCTCCCACTAGATTCGTCTGCACCCAAGAAATGTTGCGCACTCATTTCGGCCAAGTCTTACATGAAAAGAAGCATTTTCTGTACCGCGTACATCTCACTCACAAGCTATTTAGCATTTGACCAAGCTGTTCAAATTTAGCTACTTACTGCTATATACAGTCGAAGAAATTAATGCCTCCATCTTTCCTCCCTAAATAATTTCATCTCTTGATATAAAACCGTGTGTACCCGGCATCAATGAAGCAAGAGACGTTTCGCACAGGCCAAACTGCTGCATACTACTCTCTTCTACTATAGGCCAGCGTTACATTCAGCATTCTCATATTTATACTGACGCCTCAAATACTGAGAAGATTTCGTCAAATAGCTTTTATGTCCCCTCTACAAGACGAAGTATATCTAATTGGCGACAACGTAGGACACCATAATGACAGCAGTACTTCATGGAAATAAAGAAGTAGCCCTCTACATCCTGCGTCAAACGCCGATTCTATGGGCGATTTTCACTGACTTCAAGCAAGTGCTACAAATACTGTTCAGCCTCGTAAGAAAACATTTATCACCCGGTTTCAGCCGATATAGCGTACTTGCACAACTTGGCTGTAAACGCTGGTGATGTTATCACATTTCTATTCATACCGGCTCATTTCGGTATACTGGCATATGAAAAGCAGATGAAGCGGCCCGCAAAAGACTTCAAAAACAAAATTACAAGTGAACCATCTTCACTAAATCAGATGCTTCGCAGCTGGCTACAAGGCTTGCTTCCGAAGAAAATAAGAGGTTCTGGAACCTCCCAATGCATCATCATGCTTTCCTCCACTCACATATTAGAACTACGCTGCCATATTAAACCCCTCGACACCTGGAAACTCTCTAACATCGTCTCCGGCTCAACAGTGCTTATGGAAGCAACACACAGTACCGCTTCGGCAGAGTAGAAAATCCATACTGCAATAACTGTGGCTCCATAGAAATTGTAGAGCATATCGTGTGTATGAGTGCCGAGCGTAGGCAGACGAGTACGTGCTCTATGAACACTGCATGCATCTGTTAATCAAACGAAATCAATCAGTTGATTGTGTCTTGGGCCCTTTCTCCAACTTCATGCAACAGAGGCATGCGGTGAAGCTTTTATTCACGCATTTAGACAATATGCGACAGCTAGACAAACTGTAATGGCACCTTGAAAACTCGTATTAAGGCACTCTGTCAGCACATGTTCCCACCCAAAATACAAAAAATGCCTGTCTGTTAACTTTTTTGTTTCCATTTTATTTTAAAGATTTTCTCTCTCTCTCTTTGTCTTTTAGTGTCCACTCCTCTTCCCCACGCAGAGTAGCAAACAAGCGATATACACGCGCCGGTTAAATTCTCTGCTTTTCAATAAAGAACTCTCTCTCACTCTCACCCGAGAATTACAACGCGCAAGTGTTAATACCAGACATCGGTAGCGTAGACCCAACAAATGCAAACAGTGAATATCAGGGTCCAAGCTGGAATCAAACGAAAACATTCGGTGCGGCTATGAAGTATTCTACCACAAACCTACGCCATGTCTCGGAACTACTTTTCAAATGGACACTAATTTTCTTGAAAAGTCAAAAGTGGTTGTAGTGCTGACTACCCAATTTAAAAAAAAACATTACTTATGCACTCCTATCATACAGCAGTCACGTTGGGTGAATGTTAATTGTGGTTAGTTGTCATGCGGTGAATTTTAATTATGTAGCAGCGTTCAGAGCCAGCATTCTCGCGAGCATCAGTGCTTCATATCAGCATCTGGTGTTGCTAATACGATTGTTCCCGTTGGCATCATTGCTCAAGAGCAAACAACTGGTTATGTAAACATCTGGAACACTTCAAAATATGTCTGGGCGTGCAGACTTTGTACATATATTTAGCGCCATTCCATGACTCGTCGTTCAATAAAAAAATTGCAACACCATCACCTTCTCTCCACATGCGTCGCATGAGGTAAGGTACGTGGGATCTGCCGAACTTTCAATAAACAGAATAAACAAGCAAGAAATCAAAAATTATAAGATTTTATCCAAGTAACCAACACTAAACAACTAAATTATCAGTCTTTGATTCAGCATTGATGCATTAAAAGGCGGCACAAATGTCATTTATGTGACTCCCTTATACTTTTCGTTCTTCGTGGAGAAGACTAAACAAAGTTCGTGAACGGACAACGCACTATCGATTTCACAAACAAGCGCTCTGTGTATTTTTGTCGCTATGAATCACGCGAGCATGAATAACTGCGTAGTAATGTTGTATTATTTTTGCCACACAAAAAACGGGGAGAACGAACCACAACCAAAAGCCACGAAATTTTAGTTTGAGTGCACCTAGGGCTTAGCATATAAGATTCATATGGCATGCACGACTAAGAAACTCAGAGACAGCTAAATGAAATTGATTACGTGGCACATACAGCCACGTTTGCTCCTTCCTTCGCGTTAACTGTATTTGGGTTTACTCCCGCTGAGGCTGTCAGCAATTCTCAGTGCAAAACCGCACTGCTAGTTGATGTTTTTGTGTGTGCGTCCGTGGTACAATGTTGCCGTACATACAAAACGAAGATGCCGATATACTAAACCGTACAGCAATATTGCTATGTAGTGCTGTACACGGCTATATTAAGCCTAGAAGTCATGACCAAAACCAGTCACATCTGAGGCACAGTGCAGACTCAAGGGATCTCTCCACAAATGAATATGAACAACACAGGTGTTTAGGTGTCTACTCTCCATCATAACATTCAATTTATTCTAACCATTCTGTAATTCATTAGATTTACAAGTAATATATGAAATCATCCTTTCGAATACTGGTTTCAAGGCCAATTCCTCAGGTTTGTGTGAGCCAATGATTTAGGAAATCATCATCATTATCATCATCCCGCCCACTTTATTTTCCCGCGCTTGAGAGCGACCTTACTGGCTGCAACCTAAATATGCGAAAAACGCCTTGCGACAAGCTTTATGCGGGAGACATGCACTATCTTATACCGCAAAGGCTCCATTCAGTTTGAGCTTTCACATCTTCAACGTGATAATTAACAGGTGATGTCTACTCTAATACTGTGCATTGGACGAGGAACCGCAACTAAATTATGTCCACAAGCCAGGAGTGTTAACTGAGGTCCGGAGTAGCACCTCTTCGCCAGGGAGGAGGAACTCAGCCGTGTATCATCGCTGTGTAGATTATTATGGTCCTGTTGTCTTGCCTCAGTGTGGAGCTTTGCGAGCTGCCGACAATGGTGTAGACGGAACACATATATTCACGGCGTATGTAGATGGAGCAAAAGGGACGGTTGGGATCGAGGCGTAAAAAAGAGAAGATGGCAATCGACTGTAGACAAGGCAGAATGACCACTAGCCAGTTGTGCTATGTCCTGCGGTATTGTACGCAAATATAAAGGACAAAACTGCATCTCAGTTTCTGTGGAAGGGCTCAATGTACGTAGCTATCATGTCGGAGAGTGTACGATGAAATCTCTCACTCAGCCGGTTGGTTCGAGAGTAATAGCTCGAGATTGTTTTGTGGCTGCTGCCGGTGGCTCTAGGTAGTTACTCCACAATTGTTGATAGGAAAGTCTTTCCACAGCCAATAAGGATGACACGAGGAGCACAGTGACGCAATATCAAGGCTTGAAGCCTAAATGAAGTCACATCAAAAGGGGAGACTCAAGGTACGCAGAAAGTTTTTAGCAATAACGGGTCGAGTCGTCGACAGCTGTCACTATCAATCGATGGCCATTGGGCCTCAATGAAAGCGGTCGATACAGATCAATGCCAACTACTTCAAAACTGTGCCGAGGAACATGCAAGTTGTTGCAGCTCTCTGCTTGTAAGTGTTGTCGAAAGCTTTCAGGGCTGACAAAGGTAGCAGGAGATTAAGTACTTTGCTACGCTGGTAGACAGACCAGGTCAGTTGAAGTGACCTTTATTGTGGTCGTACGTCTTCAGAAAACGGAAGTTACCAACAGTAGTTTTATCGTGATAGGCCTTAAGAATATTAGCTCGAAGAGAGGGGACGCAGTACTGGCACCCAGCCTTGAAAACCCGTGTGATACACATGACGGTATATAACGTGGTTAATGAGCTTGAAGTGCCTAATACTTGTGACATACGAAATAAAGTAAACTACATTGAAGTAAGCTGCTTTTGTCGCTAAGAAGAACCACTCACAAAAAGGAGTTTCGCCGATGACACACGACGTCAGACACAGCAAACGCCGCTGCCAACGCAGTGCTAGAAACGGCCTGCGGGTGTTTGAGAGTGAACCTTTCACGGTGCTAGTGACGTCATGCGGCGTTGGAGAGTATGCTTTCTCGGAATGCAAAGTTGATGCACGAACCGCTTTACCTAAAAGGATCTTTGCCGGAAAAAAATAACATCTTTTTCGTGTGTTATTGCACCCAAATGACTCTCCGGAAGATGTCCCCGTGTCTAGAGGAATTCAAGGCGCCCGTGTGTCTTGAGTTTCAGTTGTCGGCGGTGACGATTTAGGCGGTTGCGATTTACGTGGTCACGTTTTTTCCCATCATTGCTAACCAACTCACATGAGCGATTTACTGCGTTATGATGGATCCATGTCGTCAGGAGAGATGTTGTCATTGCCGGCTCAGGACAAGGCAGACGTGAAGGGTCCATGCCAACGTTAATCACAGAAGTTAGTAGTGGGACTAGTAGACAGCGTCGTAAAAAGTTGAGAAGGACAAAGTGCCTCTGTGACCTCGTGCTTCTTACCACATATTTAGGTCATAGTGTAATCATATTCTTGAAGACTTATATTACATGGACCTAGGCGGCTTGATGAATAACTGAGTGTAAAAAGCCAAAATAAGGCATAGTAGCTGTAACAATGGTGAAATGTCGCCCGTGTAAAAAAAGTCGAAACTTCGGCACCGATTGCATGACTGCCAAACTTTTCTGTTCAGTGGTAATGGAATTCTTTTCGGCGTTGGTCAGTAGGACACGGCTTGAATACGCACAACCCTTCCACCTGATGACTCATCGCATTGCATAACCATGTCATCCGATAGCGTGATCACTAACCTCAGCATGCAGAGGTGTGCATCAAAAGAGCGGAGTACTGGTTCTGATGTCAGGGCGTTTCTCACATGGCTATACGTTGATTCGTAGTCGAGAAACCAGTCAAAGCGAAACACCTGTTGCGAGTAATTTTGGCAAAGGCACCGCTGTCACGCAAAAGTCTCGTATAAGTTAGCAAAAGTATGAAACAGACTGAGGAAACTGCGTAAATCTTTGGGTCTTTCGGGACGAGGAAGGTGAAGAACTGCCTAAACAATAACGTGCTAAGACGAATTCCGTGCTAACTCAGTATGTGGCCTAAGACTTCATTTGTCTTGCTGAAAGAACGAAAGTTTTCCTGTTAAGCTAAAGGCCCACAATAGCAACGCTCGTGGGGAGTTAGTCTAAATAGTGTAGCCGCTGAGAGAAGATTGATGAGAAAACAACAATATAGTGCAAATAGCACAGGCAAGTCTTCCTCTTCAGGCCACGCAGAACGATGTCAATTATGGAGACAAAGGTTGCGGGCGTATTGTAGAGTCCCAAGGGCGCTACATTGAACTTGTAAAGCCCATCTGGTGTTTATAACGCCGTTTATTTTTCATCGTACCCGTTTCATCGGTATCTGCAAGTATTCCGAACGTAAATCAAGCCTCCCGAAGTTCTGGGTCCTCCGTAGCGAATTCAGGGTGGCTTCTGTACCTAGTGTAGGGTATACGTCCTTGCGCGCGGTCTTCTTTAGTAACCGGGAATCGGACCGTCTTCTTTGCAAACTACGACAACAGGTCATGACAAAGGACAAGCATAGGGGCGTATCATCTTTTGTCTCAACATGTCGTCAACGTTTTCATCGATAACCTTCAGCTCGGCTACAGATACGCGATATGGCTGATGAACGATGAACGTACCATCGGCCTCTATCCGATGCATGGCGACGCACATCTTGCCTAACACAGAAGAACAGACGTGAAACGAAGCATTGCGATTCATTAGCAAGAAAAGCTGCGGTTGTGTCTGTGAAGAGGTCAGATGAGAGCCCGTGGTAGCTATGAGGGTGGAGATAGATGCAGAACGCTGAACAGAGGGATCTTCAGAGGGAGCGCTTTGAAAAGTAATCACAGGAAAATGCTCCGGTGTAGCGACACAAGCCCTTTTGGAACCAGATTTTTTTCGCACATTGGGTTGCTGCGCAAACAAATGCGAAGCCATCATCAAAACAGACGAGTCCTGATGCGAAGGCTATCTTTCTGGTGACACAGCGTACAGATGCTTGTCCGAGCACATCGCCGTGATCAATTGTGTCAGACAAAACTGTAACACTTCCCTGACTGTGTGGAGGTAGCTCAGTGGATTATGCAGAAAAAAATTATTTGGTGCATATTTTTGCGTGAAACGAATAGGGTGAAGAATGTTTTGCCGGCAGCACATGTAGGGGGATGCCATTGAAGGAAAACCGCACCCTAATATGAGCTGTTGGGCACAAAAACTAAGCACTGCAAATTGTATATAAAGCAGAATTATACCAATATAGACATGTACTGTGCACATTGTGGAAGGTTGAATGGCACCCCCTTGAGGAGCCGGCAACATATGATGTAGGAACATTGCGGACACGCACACAGCAATCACGGTGAATAACTGATAAACTACGACCAGAGTCTATAATTCCTCCACTCACATACCTTAAACAAAAACAGATATAACATCACTTGATGTGCTGAAAAAAGTGTTATAGCTTCGCTAATTGCAGCTATTCTCCGAGAGTGGTGTAATTTAGTTTTTCTGCGCAACAGTAGAAGAAGCAAAAGTTCATCGCAGACTAGTTGGTTCATAATTGAGAACTCTACTTGCTGCACAAGCTGCAGGAGAAGTACAGGAGCCGGGATAAAAATGTCAAAAAAGGAGAACAGGCCTGTGTGTGCTATGCCGTACCTGCATAATGTATCGCACAATGTAAAGAAGGTGGCCAAGTGGTACAGCGTTAATGTAGCATTTGCGCGCCTCAGATGTTAGGTCAGGTCTGTTTTTGATGACCAAAGGAAGAAGGCAGAATGCTCAAAAAAGCATGCAATTGTGTTCACTAGCTGTGTTTTTGCTGATGTTTCTCTGATTCCTACGTCGTGTGGGAGAGGTATATAGGGCAGACGAACTCAGGCATGAGCACTGTCTGGCTGTAAAACAAAAAAATGGTGGTCACTTAGAATTTTCATTGTAGGACTTGTGGTTGCACCACCGAGTTTGAGAGTGAGACAGTCATTTGCAAGGTACGCGAAAAGACTGAAAGGGAGATAACTGAAGCGGTTTTCATCAGGAACTTCAATGACAAATGCATAACCATCATGGCTGGCACATATCCGCTCCTGAGCGGGTACTTCTTTGTGAAGGTACTTGTGTGTGCCGTCATGACGGTAAATACTAGTACATGGCATGACGGCACTTGTATGTGGAACTAGATGGCGCTACTTGCAGCTGATGATGCTTGTTTGTGAGAAATTTTAACTTAGAAGAGTGCATTGTTTATACTCGTTAATGATTGCAAAGTTGATATCGCAGACACGACCAATAATAGATAGATTATTCTTATTATCCTATGCTTCTAGATATGCACTCAGGTGTACATCGTATGACCATATAAAACCAACCACGATCCGAAGAACACGCCTTGACCTAGTATTTGCAAATTTACCACTGCAACCTTTACAGCAACCGCTCACCCTTCATTTCACGCACCATACGGCCGCTATAATGAAGGTTATTGCAAGCCATTCTTTGTCTTTAAGAACAAATAAAGGTTGATTCTATAAATACACACATAGTGTTTCTTATGATGTCTTTAGATCATGAACGACTGGGCGAATTACACACGAAAGATTCGCGGTTTCACCTATGAATGTTCCCGAAGCTTCGCCCACTCGTCATCCATAACCCCATGGATATGCTGTGATTTTTGCATCTCTACGCAGCCAGTCAGAGGTTGGTGGGAAAAGCAAAAAAAAAGATCACACAGCTAGCGGAGCAATATTATCTCATAGCCCCAACTTAAATTGCGGCAAGAACACGAATGTTGTATTTGGGAAGAAATCAAACCACTATAGAGAAGCAATTAGAATCTTGAGAGTACGAAAGACAGTTTTCAAGGTTGCTTCTCATGCTGAGCCATATAGAGAAGGTGCAAACCCGA
>WOVY01008561.1:0-14233 GCA_013436015.1 Rhipicephalus annulatus | reverse complement strand
GCCAGTAATACCTCCCCCGAACTCTGCCCACTGTGCGCGTGTAGCCTAAATGCCCAGATGTAACCCGTGGTAACACTTGCAATACCTCAGAACGAAGACCGCAGGGACGACACGCAGGTAGGTGAACCCGTTGGCGAGAAGTTCATTTTGTTAAGCACACTGTTTCGCAGGCAGAATGACGAAAGTTCTTTTGCAAAGGCTTTGGGCGCGTTTTCGGCTTCGTCCTTCTACATAATTGTTCAAGCCAAGTAGCTCAAGATCGTCATGCTAGTGATCTGCGATGGTTGATGTGTGGATTATTCCGAGGAATGCAGTCTCTTCATCAAAAGAAGCAGCCGACTTTATTTGTGATCGAGATAGGCAGTCGACGTCCGTGTTTCGTTTTCCCGACTTATACACAATCGTTATATCAAACTCCTGTAGTCTAAGGCTCCAGCGTGCCAATCGCCTGGAAGGATCTTTCAGACGTGTTAACCAACACACGAATGGTGCGTTCACTGAAGGTGGTGGTCACTGATAACCTTGAATGGGCGGCCGCACAAGTATGGGCAAAATTTCATACCTGCCCACACCACGGTGAGTTATTCTCTTTCAGTTGTCGAGTGATTTGCTTTTGTGCGTGACAGAGTTCTGCTTGCGTAAGCGATCACTCTTCCACGTCGCCCTCGCGCTGCACAACCCCAGCTCCGAGGCCAACATTGCTGGCGTCAGTATGGGGCACTGTAGGGGCTGTCCCATCAAAAATGGGCAAGCACCGGGGTCGTGTGTAGACGTTGCCGCAAGTCATTGAAAGCAGCTTCCTGTTCGTCGCCCCAAGCAAATTCAACGTCATCCCTCGTGAGACGAGTTAAATGCGACACAATGCGCGTAAAATTTGGAGTTGACAACCGATAATAAGTGCAGAGACTAGAAACACCTGACTAGCCTTTTTTACATGATGATGTTGGGAACTGTGTGACCGGCGGTAACTTTCTAAGGTCTGAACGAACATCCTGCGTAACTGACGACATGGCCAAGAAAGTGTAATTTCTCAAAACAGAAGTGACACTTCTCTGGCTTGAGCGTCAAGCCTGCGGCCCGTATGGCCTGCAAGACCATTTGCAATTGTTCAACGTGTTTGTCAAACGTTGCAGAAAACACAATGGCGTCGTCGTCATGTATACTAGGCAGGTTCTTCTCCATTTAAGCCCAGAGAGCACGGTATATATGAAACGTTAGAAATGAGCAGGTGCGCAGCACAAGCCCAATGGTAAGACCCTAAGTTCAGACAGTCCATCCGGTGTCACGAAAGCGGTTTTTTCGCTATCCCTGGGGTCTACAATAACCTCGCCAATATCCACTTTTAAGTCTATGGAAGAGAAGTAACGGGTGTTTCGAAGCCTGTCGATCGAATCATCTATGTGGCGAAGTGAGTACACGTCTTCTTTGTCACCTGATTTAGCTTTCGATAGTCCACACAGAAACGCAGGCGGCCGCCCTTCTTCTTGACTAGAACAACAAGTGATGCCCAAGGGCTTTTCGACGATTAATCACGTCCTCTTCAAGTATTTTGTTACCTGCTGTTCTATCACTTCTCGTTATTTTGAACTCACGTGGTACGGAGTTTGGATGATTTTGCCTAGCCGTGTCCTCTGTGATGATTCTGTGCTTGGTCATGGACGTCCGGCCAACTTTCGGGGTCGACGTAAAGCAGTCGTGGAACTCGGCTAGCAGCGCAAGGAGGCGTTCCCGCTAATGCTGAGATGAAGTAGGATTCACGGCAAGGTTAGGTGCTGGCTGATGGGGGTATTGTGTAGGCGTTGCTTCGAGTGCTGAAAAGCAGTCACAAACATCTGCTATCTCGTCAAAATATGCCAAAGTTGTGCCTTTTAGAAGGTGCCGTCACTCGGAGGTGAAACTGGTGAATAGCAAGCCTCGTTCGGCCATCGGCGTGCTACTGAAATTCCGCAAATGAAAAGCAGCGAGGCTAGTTACTTGGCGACTCCGTGATCGTTAAATGGTACGTCACATGCTACTGAAACGAGAGCAGATGATCGAGGCGTCCAAATATGTCGTGGTCTTTGAGACGAAAGGATTTGTGCTCTCTTGATGAAGAATCAGCCAGACGAGCACTTTCGTAAAACAAAACCACGTAGTCAGGGATGTTGATTACTGCGCCAGGCTCCGTGAGAAAGTCCCTTCTTATAAATAAATCTTTGCAGCCCTCTGGGAGAACGATGAAAGTAGTAACGAAAGACTAATCCCCTAGGCTGATTCTTGCTGTGCATCTTTCAGTAGGGAGCAGCAATTAACCACCCGCTATTCTTATATGTGGCCCTGTCCATGGCGTTTTTACATTTTAAGACGATCGGCCAGCTTGTGAAATAATACAGAAAAATCAGCACCTGTATTGCTAAGGCCATCACTTTGCTCTCCACCAATAAGTACATTGAGGTCGGAGCTCACCGTTTCGTCACTGTTAATATTTCTCGGCGTGGCGTCGTTCTGTAGCGGTAGTACTGGGGACTTTTCATTGTCTTGTAGTCGGGCTGCCACCTTACTTCGAGAGGTCGCCGCCTTCAGTTTCCCCGGTATGGGCTGGGCGACCCTTGTTATCCGAAGGTCTGCAAGCGTACGTCGATTCAGTGACGATGTCTGTGCAGGGAATGGAGCGCGTGACCGGTGGGCGGAGTTGGGCTGGCGATTGGGAAGCAACTCGTGATAGGGATATCACGTCGCAGGAGGTCGTCAAAATCCAGGGTCGTCACGGCGAACAATGGTAGTCCACGTTGGCGCGGCAACCATTATACCGTGGCCAAGACGGGTGAAGCTATGTGTAGCAGTGCCAATAATAGGGAGCTATATGACCGGCACTACCCCAGTTGAAGCAGAGGGGACGCCAATCGACAGTGCGCCAAGCGTCCGTTCCGCGAAATTGTGGGCGTCCCATGTCCTCTTGTGGTGGTTAGTAAGGCGCAGCTAGTGGTGTCTGGTGGCATGAAGACATCGGAGACATAGGCTGATGTCTGAAAGCCTTCTGCAATGGTTGCGACGAAGGTGCGACCGTAGGTGGCTGGTAGCATGATGTGATAGGTGCGACGGCTGGTGGACGGCGGAAAGCGTCGGCGTTGCTCATTTGACACTGCTCGCGACCGAGATCAGCTGCTGAGAAAGCATGCATAAGTTCATCACAAAAGGCTGCGGCGATGGCGGCCACTGGTGTGTCCGCTGGTGGAGTCTAAAGCTTCTGAAGTTCTTCTCGAAGAATATGTCTGATCAGGTAACGTAGGGAGCCCTGATTGTCCAGAGTCACTGAAGCGTCGTTCATTGGGGCGGTAGTGGATGAGCGATCTTACTGCCTCTATGTTTGGTGCAGATCACGCTCAATGGCAGTAGCTTAACTTTTAAAATCGGCCACGGTAGTCGGGGCATTGCACACAAGTCCGGCGAGCAGCTGTTCCTTCCCGCCGCGCATAAGGAAGCGCCACTTCTTTACTTTGGAGATGTTGGGATCAGCCCGACGACGCAGGTGCTTCACGTCTTCAGCAAACATTGCCACGGTTTCATCAGATGTCTGAAGTCGTAACTCGAGTAACTGCTGCACCCGCTCTCGACGATCGACGCTAGCAAAGCTGTCAACCAGCTGCTGAAGAAACTCATCCATGTCCATATATGGCCTTCTCGACTCTCAATCAACTTGTGAGCGCTGTCATCGAGAGTGAAGTACGTGCGGGCGAGGTTCTGTTGAGCATGTTGAGGTTGATGTCGGCAACGTGTTCGTAATGTTCAAGCCAATCTTCAACATCTTCGTGTGGGGCACCACTGAAGTGATCAGATACAAGTGGGAAGAAACGTTACCTGGGCTGAATTGGAAACGGGGCTGCCTCGCATCCTTGGACCACCTGCGGCTGGCTGGCGCAGGCCATTGGCACAGGTACGAAATGCCTGGTAGAAAAGTTCGTCCAAAGAGGTAAGCTCAGGAGAGAGACCTAGCAACCACCGACCGAAACGGTGCACTGGTGTCGTAACAGGTAATGGCGCGTCGGGACCTTAATGAGCGTCTCCCAGATGGGGTGTAGAGCATCGGCAGACTTGCATTCCAGCACCTCCACCCGTGTCGCGGTTCAACGTAAGCAGACCACCGAGACGTTGAGTCCAAGAACCGCCGGCGTGTTTTTATGCAGCAGCCAAGAGCAAAGACGTAAACGTTCTTGTTGTTGTTGCCCTTCACATGTGACAAATAGCCTCTGTGGGGGATCGGCCAACAATATACGTCTCAAAGATATTAATCGATTTTAGAGTAAAAAAACATACAAACTGATAACGTTAAACATTTTAGAATGAAATTTTGATGATCACTAATCTTTGGTCAGTGTCCTTTTCACGAGACTGTTGGCGCGCACATCGTCTTCGTTTTCTGTCAATTTCAAGCTCGGCAATATAACATCTAATAAAAAATCTGAAAAGAAGCAGCACAGTAGATGAAATAACCACACAATGAGCAAAAATAATGCTGCGACATCACAGGAAAAAAAACGACCTTTACACACATTCTAATACATAGTTAGCCAATATTAAATCAAAACAGTCTTCTAAATTGTGTTTTTTAGTGTCTTAGGGAAATTTGAACGCACTTTCCTTTCAAAAAGTGAGGCGTCTCTAAAAGTAGATTACTCCAGTCGCGAGACACCGGGGAGAGAAACGACGCCGGTGAATAAAAGTGAACAACATAATTACAAACACAGAAAAATAGGGACTGTCCACGCAGCTTGAGTGTTCGCTGCCGATTGACTGTTCCGCTGTCTGCCGGACTTTCCTCCTTGCACAAAAAAATACACACGCGCACTCACACAAAGCAATCTTCTACACCGGCGCACCGTGCGTGTCCTTTCCTCACAGAGTAGAACCACAATTTTTTTCAGTCAGGTTCATTTCATGGTTCAAGATACGCGGCCACGTGGTGCACCCAGGAGACGTGTGACTCTTGCATTCACTTGAAGCGCAGGAAAAAAAGGACTGACCACGACAAAAGGTATGCATTCCAGATCTTAATACCAGTGAACAGTAAAACCCGTTCCCCTTATACGTTGATTGTTCGCGAAATATTCCATTTACGTAAGGTTAGTTGTCTGGTAAAATAAGAAGGGGTAGAAAATATCGACACGTTGAAAGGGTGGTAGTAATAAAAGCCTTGTATGCATAATTGACTTGTTTTAATTTCTATAGCTTATTATATAACAAATTAAGAAATCGGAAAAAGAATTTTACTACAATCATTATACTTGGAATGACTAATAATTCCTACAACCCGTTTTTGAAGTCGTCTAACTGGGTCTAAATAAGTTGTGTACGTGCCACCACAAGACTCATTGCAATATGAGATGTGTCAACGGATGAAAGCATATTAAAGTACTCGTAGCGTAGTGATATTAATGTGTCGACGATCCTGAGTAAGTGTATGACACAGTGAGGCTAAGTGGGAACACACAATATGAATCTGCCGATGTAAGTTTCATTACTACGACACCAAGACATTTAACTGTGCTTACTTGCTAGATCAAAGAATCGTTAATTTTACTGTGTACATGACTAGATATAATAAATTTTATTCTATAGTGAAATATAATACGTCTGGCCTAATCAGTATACTTATAGATAGTTTACAATTTTAAAGATAACCAATAAACAAACTTATCTAATTCGATGTTGGCCTTCGACTCAGGATCACCTATATTTTGGCATGTTACTATAATACACGTATCATCAGCGTACATCAGTAATATTTTTAAAAATCTGTAATGTCTTCCGATGGTCATTTCTATACAAGGAGGATCTCGGGGAACACCAGTATTCAAGAGACTCAAACAAGACAAGTATTCACTCTTTAATACAGCCTGTTGGCGACCTTTTTAGGTAGTCCGAAAGAAGTTCTTGGATGGTTCCACAAAAACAGTATTGTAGTTTATTTAGCAGTATTTTGTGGTCTACGGTGTCAAAGGCTTTTTTAGGTCCCGAAAGGTAACTGCTACTAACGTATTTTCATTCAATGCTGTGTTTACAAATTGCGTAAGAGTGAAAAGAGTGATGGACGTAAAAAATTAGTTTGATCTAAGTGAGTGTTGCTGATAGAAGAGCAACTTCAATTTCGCAATGATTCTATAGAGGCGATTGGCAAGAATTTTCTCGAAGATATTGCTAAGGATGCTCAAAACAGATATTGGTCTATAGTTGGACGGGTAAGAATGATCATCACCTCTCTGTATTGAAATGAGCTTTGCAACTTTCAAACAAGAAGGGTAGATGGCCGCTCTCACCGGAAAGGTGAAAAGGTGACACGAAAGCGGTCCGATGACGTTTAAGTTTTCTTTAGAAACATAGTGGTATTGTGAGTGCACCAATAGACAAGGAACATAATACAAAGGTCGACAGCCGAGTGCTCAGTTTACCTCTGTCTTTCGTTCCTTGTCTATTTACTCGCTCAAAATACCACCGATTTCAAGAACAATCTCGCCCAAATTTCAGTGCTTTCTTTAAAAATGTTTACAATTATCTCATCTAGGCCTCCTAATTTATGCCTTGGCATTCCCGACACAATATACCTGATTTTCTCGAGGTCAATGTCACACATAACAAAACAGTTCGGCTTGGAATCTGAAAGAACATGACCAAGGGTTGGTTTCTTGAATGTTTAGCAAGTGTCGAACCAATAAAGGTGAAGTAAGTAATAAATAATTGAACTGTACTGGAGTCGATGACATCAGGAAGTAGCTTAGGAGGCGGAGGTTGCCGACGACGTTATTTACAATTCGCCAAAGTTTATTTGATGTGCTATTCTCCTGCTCAATTCGTCGGCCATCATAATTCTTTTTACTCATTCTCGTCAAAGTAACTGATTTATCACGCATTACTTTAAGTTGGCACGAAAGGAATTCCTTGTGCTTATGCCGTTTGAATTCGACGTACCAGTAATCTGTGCTCCTTACGACCATCAATATTTCTCTGTTCATCCAGGAACATTATGGTGTTACGCGTGAAGGAACCAAAACATTGTGTTGTTTATTTGACCGCGTTTTTGAGAAAAAGAAATAGATTTAGAAAATTTAATATTAACGTCATGATTATACATTTGATCAAAATTAGATCCAAGAAGAATATTTCTTGGAACCACGTAGTCTACTTTCGGTGCTAACTTCGGCCCATTACGTTTTTTTTCTCTCGACTGTGATCAACAGAGACAAATATGGGGAAATGATCTGTGATGGGTTCGCCATACACTCCAGCACTAACATTTATATAGGAATTCGTCAGCGTGTGGTCAATCATTGTAGCAGACGTTGCTGTTATTCGAGTTGGTGTGGTGATGACTTTGCGAAAGCAATACAATTTCAGTAAGTACAAGTAGGTGTCGTCGACTGAACTACGAGTATCAACGTTCATATCACCAACGATAACAGTAGATTCTTTGACATTGTTTGTTAGGTAACTGAGAATCCTTCGAAGTGTTTTAAAGAAGAGAGAGAAAAACCCCATTTAGGGGACGGTAAACTACGCCCACTCTAAATGAACATTCCACCATGACGGAAAGAGACTTTCTTCACTATCGCCCGTGTACTGCGCGATAGTGAAGAAAGAATTCTATAAGAGCGCTCATTTTTGATGAAAGACCAACACCGCGCCCTCGAGAACAAGAGTCACGTGGCAGCGATAGCATTGTGTAATCGATAATAGCAATGTTTTCATTTTTTAAGCCAAGTTTCAGTAACTGCGATTACGTGAAAGCGTCGTGGCTGCAGCGAAATATCAGCGACGAACTGATTAAGGTTCGACAGGCCTCTGCTGGTAAAGTTGTCTTGTTGCTGGAGGTGAGACATTTTGTTTGAACTGGGTATGTGCGCTGGGTATAGGCATCGTGGTATAGGCATGCGCGTACTTCCTAAGCCATAGCGCCAAGGTGGTCCTCGCATGTTATATGAAACACGCACGAAGGTTCACTTTTACGCACCATGCAGGTTCTTTCGCCGATTCGAGTTTTAAGTGCGAAGCATTTCTTAGCGAGCTTCGGCGACTTCGAGCGTATCTATCTACCTACATATTTATCTAGCCGCTTACGACTTTTAGCTCGGTATCGACACCAAACTAGGTATGCCACAACATGACGGTATGACGAGCATAATTGAATACTCATAACAAGAAAATTGTGGCATGTATGTCATGAATATCATGATATATATTTCATGGTCTCGCTCCTCTTGCGGTAATTTTGTTCACGTGATATGTTGCGACAACTGGCATGGTATAACTTGAGTGCATAACAAACATAAGTGAGAGACGCTAACGCGGAAATCGTGACATGCATGTCAAGATTTTCATGTTACGACAAGTCATCACTGCACACCACGCTCATGGTGCGCTCGCGGCCTTTTCTCTAGCTTCGTATCTTCTAAAATCGGTATTACGGGACGTGAATGAATGACGAAGGTATGTGACTGGTGTGAACATGATAATCATCACTGCAGGTGCGTGTCATGTAACATGCCACGCTCATGATGCGCTCGTGCCCGTTTCGCTAGCGTTCCATATACCTATTTTGGTAATATGGGACGCGACTTATTGACGAAGGTATGTGAGTGGTGCGAACATAATAATCATCTGTGAAGGTGCGTTTCATGTAACAACATGACTACATGCCCGCTCATAATGCGTTCGCGGCCGTTTCGCTCGCGCCGAATATACCAAGTTTGGTATTACGTGACGTTAATGAATGACGAATGTATAAGTCTGGTGCAAACGTGATTATCATGAGGTGTGTGTCATGTAACAACATGACAATATGCTACGCTCATGATGCGTTCGTGGCCGTTTTGCTAGCTTCACATGTACTAAATTTGCTATTACGTGTCGCAAACGGACGACATGGGAAAAGGACACATAAAACGTGATAATAATTACTTGCGTGTCATGTAACGACATGACTGCATGCCACACTGATGATGCACTGCTACCGTTTCGCTAGCTTCACATATGCCACATTTAGCATTACGTGACGTAAATGGATGACGAATGTATGTGACTGGTGCAAACATGATAATCATGAGATGCGTGTCATGTAACAGCACGACTACATGTCGCACTCAATGCCGCCAATACAGTTCGACATGACCCGGCACGCGTGCTTGCCGGCGTTCGTTTCGTCGCGCCACGCCGGTGGTGCCCGCCAGGCGCCGATCTACCTGCCATATACATGCAGGTGCGCGCCACGTTGCGTTGCTTTGACCCATGCGCGTTTAAGCGCACCCGGCGTTCCTTCATTACGAAGAGAAGCAGATGCAGTACTGTCAGGGTAGAGCTGGGTAACGTCATTGGTGCGAAATGCAGCAGGCTGCATTTCGCGCCGGTTGCCACCGGGCCGCGCCGACGGACAGAGGTCGCACCTGGCGTCCGTTTTGCTTGCGCAGCGTCGCTTCGCCAAGCGTGCGCGCTCGTCAATGTTAAGTCGAAATATACGGGGCGCTTCCTAATGCGCTCGCGGCCGTTTTGCTAGCTCCACATAAACCAAATTTGTGTTACGAGACAACAATTGATGACGAAGGTAAATGACTGGTGCAAGCACGATAATCATGACAGGCGTGCGTTGTAAGAACACGACAACATACCACGCTCATGATGCACTCGCAGCCGTTATACATATACAAAATTTCATATCGTGTGACATGAATAAACGACGAAGGTAAAGGACAGGCCTAAAGATGATAATCATGGTATGCAAGTCCTGTAAAGCATGACTATATGCTATTCTTATAGCGTGTTTGCGGCCGTTTTACTAGCTCCACATACACCAAACTTTGTATTGTGATATGTGGGGTTTAACGTCCCAAAACCACCAAATAATTATGAGAGACGCCATAGTGGAGGGCTCCGGAAATTTTGACCACCTGGAAACTTGGTATTAAGTTGCATGAATAGACGAAGAATGTAAATGACACGTCCAGACATTATAATCATGATATGTGTATCATGTAAAACATGAATACATGCTAGAAATATAGTGCGCTCGCAGCTGTTTCGCTACCTCTATATGTACCAAATTTAGTGTCAAATGATGTAAATAGATGACGAAGGTCAATGACACGTCCAAATATTATAATCATGACATGGAAGTCATGTATGGCACAATTTACTTCCACCTCATAACGTTTTGCTGATTCTAGAGTGGCATATCAACTTTCCTAATTCGTGCTTCGCGTGCCCCGCCGTGGTGGTCTAGTGGCTAAGGTACTCGGCTGCTGACCCGCAGGGCGCGGGTTCAAATCCCGGCTGCGGCGGCTGCATTTCCGATGGAGGCGGAAAATGTTGTAGGCCCGTGTGCTCAGATTTGGGTGCACGTTAAAGAACCCCAGGTGGTCTAAATTTCCGGAGCCCTCCACTACGGCGTCTCTCATAATCATATAGTGGTTTTGGGACGTTAAACCCCACATATCAATCAATCAATCAATTCGTGCTTCGCATATCATCGGTTAACACTCTATGTGGGATTTGCCAATTTTGTACATCCTACTCCGAGCAAATGAGTCGGCGTGTCTAGAGAGCAAAACGAAGGGTGATGAGCAGTCGGTCAGGCATGTCCACAACAAGATTCACTTGACACCATTGCCCCAAAGGGGAAGGCACCTAACTTTTGTTTTATTCGGATTTGCATTATAATGAAGCAAAGGAACTATAACTACAACTTACGTAAATCAAAGAGTGTGAGTATCCACTGCAAAAGAAAGCATACAGGGGCTCCCAGATACCTAAAGAAAAGCACGCACTCAGCTCCGAACACCCTTATGATGCCACCAGCAAACAAATTCTGGCGAAGGCTTGCACGAGAGCGCTGGCGCGATGCGACATTTACTTTCTGGCGTAAATCGAAAGAGTGACGTCAATCCTTTATAAACACTGGCACATGCATATGTTAAGATATAGAAGTAAAGGTAACGCAACTTCGACAGACGACCAAAATAACGAGGTGATAAATTCCTTTCGATCCACATGTCCATGCATACAACTGAAAGGGCAGCAAGGTACCTGGAAAATCTTGTGGCATTTGACAACTCCTCTAGAGCGCATTGTTCCTAAAAACATTGACAGCATATCCACGGAGTGAATGATGGACAGTGGGGCGAAGCATTTGTTCGTCCATTCGTACTTGCTTCCGTCCTTCCATGTGTCCGTCTGTGTGACCGTCCATGCGCCTATCTGCCCGTCCACGCGTGCGTCTGTTCGTGCGTCCGTCCCTGCATTCATCTATGAATCCACCCCTGCGTCCATTCATGCGTCCATCCATGCATAATCATATGGTGGTTTTGAGACGTTAAACCCCACAAATCAATCAAATCAATCAATCAGCGTCCATCCATGCATTTGTCTGTGTGTCCGTTCGTCCATCTATTCAACACTCCAAGTACCACCATCTCGCATAATTTTATCATATATTCCCCATATAGAAGCACCGCCATCCAGCGGACATTGCAAGGACTAAACGAGATGTGGCACACGCACCCTTTTACGGCGTGCGCTTCGGGTCTACTTCCCACCTTTAACCACCGCGAGCTCATGGTATATACTAGCTCACTGTATTGATGGCAGTGCGGCCCAACGCTCGCTAAACCTTCTAAAACCAAGGAGGTTACGCTCAGCGAGTATAACGTAGCAACCTTTTCCTGTCAGATAGTGCTCAGTATACATGCCAATGGCTGATAACGGGAAATGAGAGACAGGAAAATTTGGCTTTTAGTTTCTTACGGCTTGCGCTTCGTGTCTACTTCCCACTTTTAACCACCTCGAGTTTATTGACGGTATATACTAGTTTCATCGTATTCATGGCACAGCGGCCCAACGCTCACTAAACCTTTCTAAAACTAAGGAGGACACACCCAGCGAGTATAACATGGCAACCCTTTTTAGATGCGGAGCATCTAATACTCGAGGCTTGTAGTGCGGCGCCGTCCGCAAGCTTCCTCCTCCTTCTTCCACCATCTGTGCACCCTTCCTCCTCTACACACCGCGTGCGCTTCTCCTCTTCACGAACATTCGCTAGCTGTATAATGTAGCGCGCATGCGCCGTCACGCTTCGAGAACATCGGCAGCTGACGCGCGCGCATGCGCCGTCGCGCTTCGAGAACATCGGCAGCTGACGCGCGCGCATGCGCCGTTGCGCTTCTCCCCCTTCTCGAACATTCGACAGCTGACGCGCGCATGCACCGTCACCCACCATCTGTGCCGCGCGCGCTTCTTCGCTTAGAGAACATTCTACAATTCTCCTGATTCTCCAGTGGACGCGCATGCGCCGTCGCGCTTCGAGAACATTCAACAGCTGACAGTGCATGTGCCGTCGCGCTGTATATATACTCAAGGTCGGCGCTCGCTCGCTCGCTCAGTTGCCGCTCGTCGGTTGGTTTGTACGGCGCGTCGACGTCCAAGGTCGCGGTGAAATGAATTCCAACGAATCCACAAACACAATGATCGACGTCCCCTTCTACCAGCGCCACCCTTTCGCATACGTGTGTACGTGTTCACTCATTTAACACCCCCTCCTACAACCACGTTAACTAATTTAGCCATCGACCCAAGTAAGTCGCAATTTAACACCCCCATTTCACAACCACGTTAACCAATTTAGCCATCGACCCAAGTAAGTCGCACTTTAACACCCCGTTAACCAATTATATGCTCCGCATCCTCCTCAGTGTTCCCCCGAGGGAAGCTGCGGGCATTTTTTTTGTCAGATAGTGCTCAATGTACATGCCGATGGCGGCTAATAAGGATCGCAGCGTGCACGTTAACTAAAAGCGGAATGCTCCTGTCTCTTATTCCCCATTATCAGCCATTGGCATGTACATTGAGCGCTATTTTTTATTGTTCAACAACGCACATAATAAATTTTTCACCAGCAGAACCTTGCAGATCAAAATGTTATACTTGTTACATACTACAACAGTTATGAGGGATGAACAGGTGCCGTTTAAGGAGCTTAGCCCCTAAAAAACTGCGTCTCGGTAATCCTCTTCGAACACAAGTTGCAGTGAATGGTCGAACTCGGCTTGTCGATAGGCATCTATAAATCGCTATAATATAGCCAGCGTAGCCCATTGAATTGGCGCTATAGAAGGGAAATACCTGACGAAATTAAAATTTCGTCATACAGCAAACTGTGCTCCTGAAATCTGCAAACAGCCAAGCTGTTTCGACATTTTGGCTTCCATCCGAAGTTGATGCACGTACGACGTGACCACAACTCTTCACTTCGTTGAATGTGAGACTTTCTGATTTCCACACTCTGCCGCTTCGGGGAAACAATGGAGGTCAACTTTTCTCACATGAGCACCTACCAGCATTATCCACGTTCAATGTCCTAGCAGATGTGTTTATCATTGTGAATGTTCATTACCGCTTCTGAGTTACTGTTCCTCGAGAACGTTTTTACTTCACACCGTCATACGTAGCCGAACGATGTAGGGCACGAATAAACGATATGCGGCTAGATTTCGCCCGTTATGAGTATGTTTGTGGCGGTTGGCTTATTGCTGGCGCTTCGAGCTACTCCTTTGTAAAACAAAGGATGTGATTCATCAACCAACTCTCGCACCAGTGTATATACGTCCATGGCGTCGACACCGTACAGCCATACAGCCCACCTTAGTTTCAGCCGATGCAACGAAACAGCGTGACATGTTATCAAGAAGCCAAGAGAATTCCCGGCTAGAGAATGATGATGATTACTTTTATTGTCAGGTGCTGTTTGAATCTAGCAAGCCTATATTTTCCTACATTGAAATTGTTCCTAAATTCAAGTGATACTAAAAGCAAAAAATCTATCAGCCCATATTTATAATGAAACACACATAAAATTCAACTTGCATTTATGAACTATGAACTTGCAACGCAAGAACTTCTACCTCAGCAAAAACAAGTCAGGAAGGTATTGATTCAGGAGCAATACTACTGTATTGTCGCAAAAAAGATGTCAATAATAAAGGTCACCTTACCAAAAAAATCTGCAAAATTCAGCAGTAGTCGACAACGGGAACCAGTAATCTTACACGAACCAGTATTATTCATAGTTTTGCTAAGAGTTACCCCAATGCCGAGGACTGTACTTTACCTCACACTCAATGAATGTTTGAAAGCTATAGCGTAAGTTCGAGGCAGGGTGGGCACGCCTTCATTTAAATGTGGAGGAGTCTGCGATAACGCAACCGTGGATATGTCAGGG
>WOVY01008560.1:0-20726 GCA_013436015.1 Rhipicephalus annulatus | reverse complement strand
CTTTTTATACCCCTCGTCCGTGCACGTGCATCTTCTCAGACGCAGGCTGTGTGGTCCCAGCGACGCTGATGTGCGTTTCCTGCGGCGCACACAGACGCCTCCCGCGTTCCTGCAGGACGCGGACAGCGTTTGACCGTTACGCCGATGAGCGTCTCTTGCAAGCCACCTCCTTGCTGTGCCGGTCATAACAAGCTCGTCCGCCGCCCGAAGAGGTCACGGAAGGGCTGCAGTGGCGCTGCTCCCTGAAGTGGCCGTTGTGCTTGTTCTCGGGTGTTTAACTGATTGTCAACCACTACCCATACATGCACACTACACAGCACAGCACACCTTTGCATAGCACAGCACAAAGCAGATCGCCCAGCAAGCGCATTTCGGCGTCGTTACTATCCAACCGCACACCCACACACCTTGGAATGGCAACCACACTCGGCGCGCAACGCCTACTTGGTCACAGCATGAGACCGTCAACATCCGCAGAGTCCCAGTCGCCGTTGCCTGGTTTCACCATAGTCGGTCGTGTCACACGGCGGTAAATGAAGGTCGCCGTCCTCAGAGGCTTTTTTTCTGGGCCAGTAGCTGCCCGACTTTAGTGGGGGAGGGTGCACACAAACAGAACACTGACACTCCTAAGCCCTCCTAAGATTCGCCAGGTTCAAGTTAGGGCGAAGCTCCTTTCATTGTTTATTGCCGAACAGAAGACTACCCTTAGGTGGTGACCAAGTGAACTCGAAGAAAAACTAATTTCAGGCAGTCGGCAGACTGATGCGGGCCACTGCTTCCGCATATTAACTTAACAGAAAACGCTTACAATGCTTACAAATACGAGAAGTGAAATCTGTAGCTAAACAAACTAACCGTGGAGATGACAAAGGTATACTACTGTAAAATCAAAATTAAACAAACTTGCATGCTTCTAACAAACCCCTGTGTCCGACTCTCCAGCTTACAGCTGTCCCTCACTTCAACCGTACACGTGGCGGTCGAGGTCTTGACGGATTTCGAGAACGCCCGAGGCAACGACGCGCACGTGCTTCCAGCTGAACGGCACAGTCACGCCTCATTCGCAATTTCGGCGGGCTTCGGTCAGCCCGGCGGAGGGGATTCGAGCAACGCGCGGGAAAGAGTGGCGATGTCCTTTTTGGGCTCACTCCCGTGCGGTGTTTAGCTAATGTGGCCTTTTTGAGGACCCCTTCGACACTCTTGTCCGCAAAAAATTGCCCGCAGCTTCCCTCGGGGGAACACTGAGGAGGATGCGGAGCATATAATTGGTTAACGGGGTGTTAAGTGCGACTTACTTGGGTCGATGGCTAAATTGGTTAACGTGGTTGTGAAATGGGGTGTTAAATTGCGACTTACTTGGTCGATGGCTAAATTGGTTAACGTGGTTGTAGGAGGGGGTGTTAAATGAGTGAACACGTACACACGTATGCGAAAGGGCGGCGCTGGTCGAAGGGACGTCGATCATTGTGTTTGTGGATTCGTTGGAATTCATTTCACCACGACCTTGGACGTCGACGCGCCGTACAAACCAACCGACGAGCGGCAACTGAGCGAGCGAGCGCCGACCTTGAGTATATATACAGCGCGACGGCGCATGCACTGTCAGCTGTTGAATGTTTTCGAAGCGCGACGGCGCATGCGCGTCCACTGGAGAATCAGGAGAATTGTAGATGTCAAACGCGGTGTGTAGAGGAGGAAGGGTGCACAGATGGTTGAGGAGTGAAGCGCGCGCGGTGTGTAGAGGAGAAAGGGATGCACAGATGGTGGAAGAAGGAGGAGGAAGCTTGCGGACGGCGCCGCACTACAAGCCTCGAGTATTAGATGCTCCGCATCTAAAAGCTCTAAACCTCTGCCCCCGAATTCGGTCACAAGGATGCGCGCTGTGGTCTGCCCTTTTTCCGCTGGCCGCCTTCCTCTTGATTGCATTTGCGAAGAACCCGCTGTTCTTTTACTTGTTGTCCGGTGGCTCGGACTCATGCAGGGCAACTTTGACGCCGATGCGAAACGCCTAATTTTGCCTGCTACGCTCAAATTTTGCGAGCTTTCTTCAACACGATTAGTGCCTTTTGTCTCGCTCGTGGCTCTTCGACGTCTCTTGCGTCTGCGCTGCTTCTTGCGTCTCGTTTCAGAGCCTCCCGATTGCATCTCCAGCTCGTCAACCCTCGCACACCTTGCGTCAGCTGTCTCAGTCGCGCGGTCTAAATTATTTTCGACCAAATCATCTTTATTCTCACCCTCTAGACCGGCGAACTGGTTAACACACTGAGGAACAAAGCAGTTGCTTCCCTTCGAAAAATCTTGCTCGCATTCCTGAGAGCTGTTTGCAAATACACTTACGGATGGCTGAATTTTCCGTCTCATTGCCTCGTTTTCCTGTTCCAAATCACTAGCGCCTTTTGCCTCTGCAATCTTAAGCTGAAGCCGCAAGCGCTCAAGCTCCCTTTCTTGGCTTTCCGCTTCTTCTTTGCGCCTGACGGTTTCTCTTTCAAACATAAGGCGCTCTCGCTCTTCGACTTCTTGTGCCCTTTTCATCCTCTCCTGAATTAGCTCCCAGCACTCGGCGACCTCCTCCGCATCCGCGCCAGAATCCTTAACCGCCTGTATTAAATGTGGCTTTCTATGCATAGTCGCCACCTCAATCCCCAGATCCTGGCACAACAGCACTAAATCCGGTTTCCTCAATTTGTTCAAGTCCATGGTCACCCCGTGCAGACTTGCGTTGCTCAAACTGCCGTGAAGGTACCTCTATTAAACCCAATCCTTCACAAAGCAGCAACTAATCTACCCTTTTGGATAAACATCACCATCTATCCAAAACACCTGGCAGAATCTCTACGGAAAGTGAGCACTCACCAGCATCGGTACCAGGAAAGAACACGAACCGATCCCGCCGCTGCCAACCAGTTGATATGCCCGGGGAGGGGTTGAGGCTGCCACCCAGGATCCGCCGAAGGACGACTCTTGCGACGTGTCTCACGAACAAGTAGAAGATCCGTTTAATTTACATATTTGCAAGAGAAGTACATTGCAACGAGAGCGTACAGACGCTCCTTTCCATCACAAGGGCCCAGAGCGCAGTCAGGACGAGCGGGCCAGCGAAGTCCAGAGAGAGAGCTCTGACCGCACACGCGACGTGCTTTTTATACCCCTCGTCCGTGCACGTGCATCTTCTCGGACGCAGGCTGTGTGTCCCTGCGACGCTGATGTGCGTTTCCAGCGGCGCACAGCGACGCCTCCCGCGTTCCTGCAGGACGCGGACAGCGTTTGACCGTTATGCCGATGAGCGTCCCTTGCAAGCCACCTCCTTGCTGTGCCGGTCATAACAGCGCCCATGCGTCAGTCCATCTGTACGTGCGCCTGCTTGTGCGTCCGTCCGTCTATCTGGTCGTGCGTGCATACATGCGCCCATGCGTCAGTCAATCCGTATGTGCGCCCGTTCATGCGTCTGTCGGTCCATGCGCCCATGCGTCAGTCCATCTGTACGTGCACCTGCTCGTGCGTCCATTCGTCCATGCGCCCAGGCGTTCGTCCGTCCGTCCATGCGCCCGTTTGTTCGTCCGTCCGTACGTTCACCCGCTCCTGCGCCCTTCCATTCATGCGTCCATGCGTCAGTCCATCCGTACGTTCACCCGCTCGTGCGTCCGTCCGTCCATCTGGTCGTGCGTCCGTCCGTGCATGGTCCCATGCGTCAGTCAATCCGTACATGCGCCCGCTCGTGCGTCCGTCCGTCCATCTGGTCGTGAGTCCGTCCGTCCATGCGCACATTCGTCAGTCAATCCGTATGTGTGCCCGTTCGTGCGTCCGTCTGTCTATGCGCCCACGCGTCCTCCATCAGTACGTGCGCCCGTTCGTGCGTCTGTCCGTCTATGCGCCCATGCGTCAGTCCATCCGTACGTGCGCCCGCTAGTGCGTCCGTCCGTCCATCTGGTCGTGCGTCCGTCCATCCACGCACCCATGCGTCAGTCAATCCGTGTGTGCGCCCGTTCGTGCATCTGTCCATTCATACGCCCATGCGTCAGTCCATCCGTACGTGTGCCCGCTCATGCGTCCGTCCGTCCATCTGGTCGTGCATCTGTCCGTCCATGCGCCCATGCGTCCGTCCATCCGTATGTGCGCCTGCTCGTGCGTGCGTCCGTTCATGCGCCCATGCATTCGTCCATCCGTACGTGCACCCGTTCGTGCGTGTGTACGTCGATCCGTATGTGCGCCCGCTCGTGCGTCCTTCCGTCAATGCGCCCATGCGTTAGTCCATCCGTACGTGCACTCGCTCGTGCGTCCGTCCGTCAATCTGGTCATGCGTCCGTCCATCCATGTGCCCATGTGTCAGTCAATCCGTATGTGCGCCCATTCGTGTGTCTGTCCGTCTATGCGCCCATGCGTCAGTCCATGCATACGCAGCCTGAAATCCACAATTAATTTTTGAAGTTGGCTAATATTCATTTTTATTTTCTCTACAAATGACGAATTTTTGTTTTTTTTGTTTTTTTTTTTTTCGTTTTTTTTCTTACAACCCAAGGAGTCAAGACGTGCTCGCGTCGGCTCCCGGATTTTGCCAACTTTTCTAGCATTTTGTCGTCGAGTGTCCATGTTTATTTGTGCAAATCTTTTCCGCGAAGTTCTAAGGACCACGCGGACACCCTTTTTTGCCACAGTGAGTGATTTTTCACCATTTTACGGACATTTGTGTGCCTCCGTCGGCGGCGTCTCACCTAACGAGCACTTCGGAGACCAGGCCTAGGCCTAGCTCATCTAGGCCACCCAGCCGGCCTCAGGGGTGGCTCGGCGCCACTCGTCCGTTACCATGATGGAATATCGAGTAGAGGGAGAAAACATTTCCCCGGAGGAAGTCGCTCAAGACCAGGGATGGCAAACTGCGGGCGCCAGAAGAGGTAACGCCAAATCGCGGGGAGGTGGTCCTAACGCCGCGGCAACGCTTTCGGCGTCCCGTGGCGACAAGCATAGCGGCGCAGCGCTGAAGTCCAAGATTATTAGGGCAGGCCGAATGCCGGTTCTTCCCAAAGAAGACACCAAAATCGTCATTCGACCAAGAGGTGGACTGAATATCTCCAAAATTGGAGCGGCTGCGGTGGCTGACGCTATACTTGCAGCCGCCGGCATCAGACCCGATGAGCTCTCACAAGACACTCTGTGCCCGAACTTACAGCAAAACATTATAGTGGCCAGCACTCCTAGACGGGAAAATGGCGATCGATACTCCCGCCTCAAGCAAATCCGCATCTCGGGCAACATCCACGAACTCTGCGCGTACGAGACTGCCCCACACTCCACGTGCAAGGGGGTCATACGTGGCATACCGTTGCAAGACGACCCTGCGACGCTGGATGGCAAGATCGTTAACCAGAAAAACCCGCTCGCACTGGCAGCTAAAGAATTGCTCAGACAGAGACTGTGATCATCGCCTTTGACGGGCACCGGGTACCGAATTTTGTCAGGTACGGAATGCTCCTGTTGAAATGTTCCCTATATAGAAAGCAAGTGGACGTATGCCACGCCTGCGGAAGACTCGGGCATCGCGCCGATGTCTGTCACACACCTAGCGACGTCGTCTGTCGGGGATGCGGCCTTCCAAACCCTGATGAGCAGCACCAATGCACCCCAATATGCAAGTTCTGTGGCGGTCCGCACCTTACTGCCAGTAAAGAATGTGCGCATAGATTCAAGACTCCGTACATTGTTCGCCGACGACGCTTCGAGCGCGCCAGACAGCAAGAGGAGCTCCCCCGCAGTCGATCCTTCGATCCTCCTATTCTCAAGCCTCATGTAGCCCTAGCCCTAGGGGAAAACGACGCTCACGCTCGCGAAGTCGCTCCATGAGCCGACGGGGCTCCAAAAGCCGCTCTGCCCCAAGATCACGACCATCATCGCCTTCTCCAGCGCGCTCCGGCTCCAGAGGCCGCTCCACGTCCCGCACCCGGAGCGGCTCGTCCAACAGGCCAAGATCCAACACCCCCTCCGGTGGTAAAGGCAAGTCCTTTCTAACGTGGGCCGATAGGGCCCGTGGCGACCAAGCGCAGGCGTCCAACTCCCAAGACTCGCACGACCCGCGTCTCACGAACGAGCTCAAAGAGCTTAGGCGTGCCAATGATAGTCTTAGGAAAGAAAACGCCCAGTTCAAGCAGGAAATCAGTCGGCTAGCCACAGAGATAGCCGAAATACGAAAATTGGCGCTCAAACCGCTGGCTCCTCCGGCCACCACGAGTTCGTCGGCCATGGACACGGCGGAGGCTCCCCCCAAGGCGGGTGCAGTGAAGCGTCGCGCCCTGGATAGCTCAAGGGAAGACGAGACTCTGGAGCTCCTTTCGGAACTCAAGAAGGCCATCTCCAACATACAGTCAGGCCTCTCTCAAGTACAATAAATGATCGCGCACCCCCAGCTGGGTCTGGTCGCCCTCAGCGAGAGAATACTTAGACTGGAGGTGACCCACCACGGATTTTTGCCAAGCACATCGACAACACCAGTCCCAAACTTGAACAGTGTCATTGCCCCGCCGACAGAGGGTGCCATCCTGCAGGCGGCCCTCTCGAAACCCATCCCCAAGCCCAAACATGGATAACGAAACTAACGTCATAACAATGTGGCAGTGGAATTGCGCAGGGTTCGTCAGCAAACGGGCGACCCTGCGACAATACCTAAAAGGCATAAAGGATAAACCCCAAGTTATCAATCACCTTGCAAGAAACGATCACATCATCACACATCAGGCTCCCTGGTTTCGTCACTGTGGCTTCCACTGAAGGGGGAAGGGGGGTGGCCACTCTGGTCAGTAAAAGGTTCACGTGCATTCAGCGAGACCTCGGTCCAGCGGACAATGGGGTCGAGTACGTCATGACGGAACTCCTAGTCGACCCCCCTAAACGGTGCTTACGAAGGAACAGTATTTTCATATAAACGTCTACTGCAGGCCCAGCGTACACAGAGCCAGGGCTGGTGGTCTTCTGAAGAAGGCCGTGCATTTTGCCGGCTGTCAACCTCTTCTCGTCATGGGGGACTTCAATGCCCAGCATCAGGCGTGGGGTTACCTCACCAATACGAAGAAGGGTAGAGACATATGGCTCACGGCAACGGAGGAAGATCTGACACTGGTAACCAATAAGGACTTCCCGACCAGGAGAGGGAACTCGGTGTGCCGAGATACAACCCCGGATCTCACCTTTGTCAAGAGTCTGGAAAACGTCAAATGGACCAACACAGCTATCGACCTCGGTAGCGATCATTGCATCATCGAAGTGCTCATAGAGGTTGCCCGCAACAAGACGAGGACCTTTAAGTTCATCGACTGGGACTTGTTCCGAGCCAACCGCTCCGAGCGCGCCCTTTCCCCGGATGCGGACCTAGACTCTTGGTGCGATGGGTTAAAAGAAGATGTGGCCAGCGCCACCAAAGAGGTGACAACCGATCTGGAGGTGGACAGGATGGACAGTAGGTTCGCGCATCTGTTGGAAGCCAAGCAGGCACTGCTCGCGAGATGGAAGACTCAGCGCCATAACAGAAGACTGCGCAAGAAAATGTCCGAAATCAACAAAACGGTAGGAGATCATTGCATGGTCTTATGCAAGCAGCAATGGGATGAGCTCTGTGATTCTATGGAGGGCCAACTCAAGACCGGTAAAAGCTGGAGACTCCTCAAACACCTACTGCACGACGCCAACACCAAATCCAATTAGAAGAGAGCTTTGGCGAGAGCTGTCCATTTGGCCACCGACTCAACTCCAGATGAGGCGATCACGGAGCAGCTCATAGACAAGTACCTGGCGGCCACGGACGATCCGGTACCTCCCAAGTTTTCCGACTACGAGGGGCGCGACGCGCCATCGATGGACGAGGACTCCACCGTGGCTGAGGTCAAGCGGGTTCTCGCATCCCTCAATAGCAGATCCGCCCCTGGGCCAGATGGGGTAACCAACAAAATGCTCAAGCACCTCGACGACGACTCGATCGAGTTTCTTACAGACAAGATCAACGAAATCTGGCGCAGCGGTCTCATTCCCAAGAGCTGGAAAGCGGCCTGCACTGTACTGATACCCAAGCCGGGTAAGGCACCGAGCATCGAGAATCTTAGGCCAATCTCGTTGACGTCGTGCGTCGGGAAGGTGGCCGAGCACGCCATGCGCAACCGCCTCACTGACCACCTCGAGTCTAACGAATGCTATACCCACAACATGATTGGCTTTCGGTCGGGGCTCTCGACTCAGGACGCCATGAAGCTGATCAAGCACCAGGTCATTGACTCCGGCTCCGCCGACGCCAAGGCGATTCTTGGATTGGATTTGGAAAAGGCTTTTGACAACATATCGCACGCCTTTATTCTCAAGAGCTTGTCTGAGTTTCACGTCGGCAAGCGGGTGTACAATTTTGTGCGCTCCTTCCTTTCGTCGCGGTCCACAAGACTGAAGATTGACAATTTTTTGACCCACGAAATTACCCTTGGGCCAAAAGGGACACCTCAGAGGGCGGTGATCTCCCCGACGCTGTTCAATATCTGCATGATCAACCTGTCGAGGGCCTTGAACAAAATCGCGAACATTAACCACACGATCTACGCAGACGACATCACCATCTGGTGCCTCAGCGGATGTGAGGGTCAGGTCGAGAGTGCTTTGCAAGAGGCCATCGATGTGACGGAGCGCTATCTCATCCCCACCGGGCTAAGGTGCTCGCCCGCTAAGTCCGAGCTCTTACTGTATAAGAAGAGGCCCAGAGGCGGTTCTCACCGGTCCTGGAAGCCAGCAAGGGAGAGCCACATTACGTTATTCACCGGTAACGGCTCCCCAGTTCCGCGGGTGGACACTATCAGGGTCCTTGGAATGCTTATCGAGTCTAACGGAGCCAATGGAAGCCGCCGTCAAACGCATTTGTTCCAAGACCGAAAGCGCCCTCGGACTGATTCGAAGAATCGCTAACAGGCACCGCGGAATCAGGGAGGACAATCTGATCCGGATTATCCACGCATTCGTGCTATGCCACCTCGCTTATTCGGCGGCTATGCACAACTGGCTCGTGTCGGAGCGCAACAAAATCAATGCCCTAATCAGAAGAGTCTTCAAGCTGGCCCTTGGCATTCCCGTTCAAACGCACACGGAAGACCTCCTGAAGTTGGGAATCCACAACACGTTCGAAGAAATTGTCGAAGCCCAAGAGTTTGCACAGTTTGTCAGACTGTCTGGCACCCCAGCGGGTAGAGCCATACTCTGCATGCTGGGACGAAACTCCACGGTTGTCGGTCCTGACGCTGTGAAGCTGCCCAACGACGTAAGATCCAAGTTCCAGATTGCGCGGATGCCGCGCAATATGCATCCAACCTACAACGAAGCACGAAGACGAGCCAGGGGTAAATCTCTGCTCGCCAGTGCCCGCTTGGACAAGGATCGAGCCTGCTTCGTCGATGCTGCTTCGTACATTCAAGAAGAAGCCTTCTCCTCAGTGGTCGTCACTGTGATTGCAGAGTCATCAGCTGCGCTACCATCCGCACTTCTAGTTCCAGCGTTGCAGAGCAGGTTGCCATTGCTCTTGCATTGACGGACGGTGTACATGACTCAATTTATTCAGACTCCAAGGCCGCTATCAAGGCCTTCCAGATGGGCATGGTGGCTCCCCAGGTCCTAGAGATTATTCAAAAAGTCAAAGACCTCAAAAATCACTCATTGGTCTGGTTTCCTGCGCACCTTGGTACCATTGAGGGTGCCTCGCTCAATCCCAACGAGGAGGCGCACTCGGCTGCACGAGGTTTGACTGACCGTGTGCCGGGTAACGCGTCATCTCCTGGGCGACCTGAGCCTCTCTGCTCGTACAACGAGATATGCAAGCACCACTATCTGTCAAGAAGACTGCTGCCTCTACCACACTCCTCGCTATGCAGGGCCCAAGCTGTTACTCTCCGACTGCTACAAACAAACACTTACCCGAGCCCTGCAGCACTGCACACAATGTACCCTGAACGGTTTCCAAGCCCGGACTGCCCCCTGTGTGGTGGTTATGCGGACTTCGAGCATGTACTGTGGGGCTGCGCCTCTGCCGGTCCCCCTTTCACCCAAGAGGAAATGAAGCGACTGATTAAGGCCCAGGACCAGACCTCTCAAATCCTGGCCGTCCAGAGGGCCCACGCGAGGGCCGTCAGGTTTAACCTGATGGTCCCCGAGTGGGCCTAGCCAGGTGACGCTGAGTTTACTCGCGTCTATTGTGGACCGAATAAAGTTGTTTCACTCACTCACTCACTCTACAAATGACGGAACAAGCTTGGAAATCCCCCGTCACCGCCTTTGGATCAGCCATTTGTCGATTTGAGCAGGGCGTGCTCGGTCGTTAAAGGGATAGCCACGGGAGACCGCGACTTGCCCACGCACGCGCACGCGATTGCAAAAAAAAACAAGCCGCGTATTCGATGAAAATAAAAATGTTGAAGGTCTCGAGGCACACGTGACGTATTTGCTTTCCCTGTGCCATCCCTTCCTTATCAGCTTCCTGCGATTGCAGAATGCGACAAATCTTGTCTCTCGCCTCACACTGGACGGATTCGAAAAGTCTTGCGGTGTTCAATTTGTGAGTAAATCATCTTCTTTAATGAGGCCATATCATGCAACTTGGAAACGCGTTGCAGGTTTCTTTCTACTGCAGTAGGGGTTAACCGAATGTGACACCTGTATCTAGGTATACATATGTAATGTTTATAAATTGTTCAAAGTATTTATACAATGTAATGTTTATAAAATAAAGAGCCTCGAATTCAACGACAATTGACGTTTCGCCGACGTTGCATCGGAAGGTCTTTTTCCGAAGAAGTTCCCAGACCTTGCTTCGCTCTGTGGTAGAATACTTGTAACACAGAATGCTTATGCCTAAATCCTGTTAGGACCTTGGCATTATTTTCTTTGCATTCACTGGGACACCCTTACCAATATCACTGCTTCTTAACGTTCTCGCATTCAGCTGCAAATTTTTCTTCTTGTTTACGCGTAAATATAAACTGTCAGTTGTCTGTGGCGCGTACCCGCATAAAACGAAATTCGTTCTTCTGCGCTTCGTTTTTTTTCCGTGGATGCGGTTCACCATAACATGATAGTATAAACATACAGCATAACAGAACCACGCCGTGCAAAAAAAGAAAAAAGCTTAATCGTAAAAAGGACTAACAATAGCCAGACGTCTCCAATTTCTGTATCGGAGCAGTACGAGATACGACTTTTATGAGTGCCAATGACGCATTAGGTTTTTACTATTTTTCGTAGCACTTGCGCCTAGAAAAAAAAAAGGTTTGCACAAAAATGCACCGAAAAGCACAGACACCCCGCGAGCAAGGTCTTGCAATTTGGAGTTGTATGTGTTCCGCTGTGGCCATTCACCCACTTTTTGCAATCGATCGACTTGGGACTATAGCAAAAACTGAATTCTCCGGCTGATTTGAATGAGATTACATCTAGAGTGAATTGATTACATCTAGAGGAATGAGTTTACATCTAGAGTTGTGAAGTTGCTGAATGGTGATGCGCCCATCAGGCAATAAATCGTAACTTTTCGAGGTACCTTGTACGCATCTGTGGCGCAATTGGCGCGTCTACATAGCTGCACACTTACTTGGTGATGCGGCTGCAGATGATGGTAGCACATAACTACTGCTCGACCCGTTGTGGTGGTTGCGCTCCTCGAAACAACCCCCTCGTCAGCCATCTCACGGCCATGGACTGGTGCAAATTTTATACGCTTCCTCCATGCGAAATTACATCTGGTAACACATTTTTCATCTCCTGACATTACGCCAGCGTGCGACCTTTTTACAAGGGAACTTCAAGCACTGGCTTCCTGGGAAAATACTTGGATGCCTCGCAGAGCTCCTGGGCTCTATTCTAAAGAAGCCCCTAATCCTGTTCTTCGAACGCATCCGATTTACTCCTCGCAATGTGTCCCGAAAGTCGACAGTGATTTTCTGCAACATTCACTCTTTTACGCGGTTCCCATGAGAGGTAGAGTTAATGCGTCTTGCACGGTAAATCTATGTCTCAGTTTAAAAAGAACATACTAATAGTATAGGAAACAATATTTATTTAGGGACAACAAAGTTTGTCTCACAAACAACTCATCACCGCGGAGTTCAACAATACCATGAGGTGGCGCACAGCGAACTGTCATATGTTTCTCGGCTCCAGCGTACTCAAGCTAACCTTTAGTAAACAAGAATTGTCCGCAAAAGCAGTAACGTTAAAGTCAGCGCATAAGAAATCCTGAACAAGAGGGACCTAGAAGGGAGGAGCTTCAATAATGATAAATGTTACTCATAACACTCATACAAGTAACAGCAGAAGTTTCCTGAAGAGAACATAGAAACAAATTTGGTGAGGCAGGTGGGTTAAGTAATACAAAGCGATTTCTGGAAGACCAGAAAAGAAAACGCACCTGCCCCAAAAACAAATCTCTACCAATCTTGAAAAGATGTCAAAGAAAACGAGAAAAACAGAATGTTGGGCAAGTTGGTAGTCTATCGCGAATGGCATCGCGCAAAAAAAAAGATCCTGAACAAGAACCGAAGAGAGCACAGTCCGTGCCCGTCCGTGCTCTTTTCGTTCTTGACCGTTTTTTTTCTTTCTTGCGCGAAATGCCATCCGCGAAACGAGAGAAATCGGTGGATCGACAAACACTGCAGCGAACGAGACAGTACGTGCGACAGATCATGCGTACGGCACTTCGTCTTTTAGCGCCAAAGAAGCAAAATTGGATCGACAGAGGTGTAAGTGGGCAGGCTATTCTTTTATGATTCTCCGCTCATTCTACCTGCTTTAGCTGAGGAATTTTCGAGGGAAAGAAACATAAATTCCAGAAAGCATTCTCAAGTTTTTACCTTCTATTTTCTATTTGCTGGTGTTTGTCTTTAGTTTTGTTTGGTAGGGAGAGATTTCGTTGTTTTGCTGGAGATACGTTAGATTTTATGCGTTCGTCACGTCGAACCGCTGTGCATGTTTCCTGATAACCTCCGTACCTGAGTACCCACTCTCATCAGTGTTTATTACTTGTCTCAGTGCCGTCTAGCATCAGCACTTTTTATGCTTTGAAAGGCGCGCAAACCAGAGTAGGTGCCATGACCAATAAGAAAGAGTATTTGGCTTACTCGCGCTCCATCAGGCAATCATGTGCATGCTTTACGCTTGGGTCATTGCACGTGCCTTTCCAAATGACTTGCTATTGCTGATGAAGATTGATTCTTATGAACTTATGGTATACACCCACCCACCCTCTTACCGGAAAGATTACTGCGAGTGAAGCCACGACGTTTTCACAAAGAATTATAATGGAGTATAATAAAGAAGTATAATAATCACCAAATATCATATACGTATGTGATTAAAGGAAGTCATATACGTGGAAAGTAAAGGCTCCGAAAAAAAAACTTATTTTTTTGCTGCATCTATAAAAATGCTCTGAGTCTTTGCTTCTAGTCGCTATCTTTGTGCAATTTCTTGTGCAGCGTCAAAGAAAATATTGAACTGTGTCTCTCCATTCTACACTGGCAACTTATCCGAATGTTCATGACATTTCTAGGTCAAAATTATTGAGGTTCACTGAACCAAACTTAGGCGATGTGTATCTTTAGAAGTTGCCACTTGCACTAATGCGCAAGTGCTGTTCGGCATAGCGAAGCTCCTATCGATCTGGGTGCCCGAGAAGAACACTGCTGCTTCTTCCACGAGAATCAGTTTTGCGCGCCGAAGATGTAACGGTACACAATCCAGAACTTTTCTAACTGCGCTCACGCGAAATAGGCGGGTCCTTCAGTGAACTGGCTTAATTGTTCTTACACTTGCGCTTCCACCAATGAAGCTGGCTTGAGAGACTTTCCAGGTTATTATAAATCAAATATAAGGTGGCACGAATACAAAGAAATCTATGCTCTCTGTGTCACCAATTAACTTTGGCAAATTCAACTCCTTTGTTTTTATTGCATCTCGAAATGCCAAAGTGTCTTACAACGTAGTTTTGTTTGGAAAATACGTTGACAAACATCTAAGCACAATGAAAGAGGAAACATGACGCTTTGGAAATGGTGAAAAAGTAGAGTATAACTATAAAAATAAAACTCTTACGTAAGCACTGTAAGAATGAGAGTCTGAGTAAATCCTGACGCTAAAGGTTCCATCGCCGAAAGTGCTAGTAGGTATGAAGGAGTGCTTACAAAAAATGCTTTGTTAACAGCCCAATTTATACTGAAGCTGATGGTCATCGAAAACAGAAGGCAATGGCTGAAAGGTTACAAAAAAACGCGTGGCAACAAAATTATTCTTCTCACAATAAGTAAAACTTGATATTATAAAGTTGTATAAAATAACAGCGGTCACCCTGATCTTTGGCTTAGGTGTCTTGTAGTGGCCCTCTTAGCTAGACGTTCACGTGCCATGGCTTAATCATTATGTTACCTGTGTTGCATCCCTTTGAGAAAATTGATCTCAGAAGCCAGGTAGATTAAAGTGAGTGACTGATATCTGCTCCGCGTGGTGCCGCCACCATACCAGCTACTTACAAAGCTCCAGCTCTGATTCGAAGGCGCAGCAGTCACAGTGAAAGCTAAAAAGAAGCCGTTGAGAGTCTTTTCTTAACACTCATTGGGTAACTGCTGCAGGCACACTTGCTTGATGCCCACTACGGCAGTAATAATAAAAATTTTAGGGTAGCAATCCGGCATTCGCTATGCTATTTTTGTCATTCTTCTGAGAAACGTGGTATCCACTAAACACTTGTAAGGAACTTTATGGCAATCGTTCATGCAGTGGCTGCTGACGATGAGTAATTGTGCCTGAAGTGGGTATGCGCCGTATTTGATGGCCGAACAAACACAAGCTTTTGTAATCGGTTCGAACATTGGACGACCCACTCGTTTCGCTATTTGTATTGTGCGACGACTGCTTGTTCTTTCACTGTTTTAAAATGCTTTATAAGTCATAATAACGCCACTGCTTTTCCGACATCAATCCTGCCTAAGGCAAGTTTGCCAACAAGTCCTAAGCACCGACGTGGCTCAAGTGGTCTGGGCTGGCACCCAGTGGACACAGTGGGCACGGGTTCGAGCCCCACTGCGTCAGTGGTACTAGGTTTTTTTAGGGGCAAAGCTCCTTAGGGCGTGGGTCTGTACATCCTCGATACATGTAGTAGTATTAAGTAGCCAACGGTGACACATACCTGCTCTAGAGCAGTTATGTGCCACAACAGTTACGTGCGACATAATTTTTGCGACGAATCAGCAAAATTGGGTAAATTTCACTACCGACAATTTCCACTAAAAAAGCAACAGTTAGCCCAAAACAAGGTCGGGAAGCAACGACGGTGAGTCGAAGACACGGAGTACGTACAACGACAGAACAATGGGGATCGTGCAGAAGGCGACTGCGAGGAGACTCCGGAGTGATGGAAAGCTTATGCCAATGATGACGTGCAAATGAAATTCAAACCTTTCTGCGCTGAGAATCGACGGAGAATCAACTTGGCATCACCTGTGTTTACAAAAAATGTTTAACGAGTCTGAGTGCTTCGTACTCAGCTATGGGGCAGCGCTGAGCCGTCCCGTACAGACTTTTGGCACATCTGGCTAAAGCCTAACAACGACCTAAAAGCAACCTATAGAAACAACCTGCATCACCAAGCTAAGCTTAGAAACAAGCTATATAAAGAGTCAGATTAACGTCTAGAATCGTGCATATTCGCAGCTTCAAAGCTTCCGTGGCTTTGCGTGAGCCTCAGCAATATGTCTGAATATTTGTATGATCATAGTGCCTGTTGGACCGTAAGTGCTGCAAAATGACTATGACACAATTATGGGCCTACAAGAGAAGTTACCTAAGAGATGGTCAACACTACTGCGAACTAATTACATAGACTTTGGGGGATACACGCGTTCGTATGGGTTTGATTGCTTTGGTATTGTTTGTTTCACTTCTAATTGGCGTTCAAATCTTCAACGTCACAAGTAAAATTTCTGCACTATTCTTTCACCGAAAAGTTGCAGAACCTATTTTTCGTAACGACTTGAGGGAAACAGTCAGCTATGCTTACCAGGTGCAACGCAAGGTTCGTCACACGCATGTGGGCACCCCAGCGTAAGGAAGCGATGCGCATATTTAGTTTTCCAATATGCCAAGCTTCGTAATTGAGACATAACTCATTTCTCGCAGTGGTAATCTAAAACGGCCCACTTGGTGTAGGAGGCGCTTTGCTTAATGTTGTCGTTCGCTAGCAAAGCGAACGAGAAAGCGTAATTAGTTCTTGGGCGACCATCCCAGTCTTTACTGTATTCTTCCCTAGTAGCCCCCGTCAGTCACTGCTAGATATATAATAATCTACTGAATGCGCTGGAGTTTATTAAAGGAGTGCCGGTTCCTGTCTGAGCGCGTTTGTAGCATAGTTCATTATCCTCGCTCGTGTTCTGTGTTAGTGTATGCATGGGGTAGATTAATACGGAACTTGAACTCATGGCTTCATGAGAAGGCTACGCATTGACCATAGCAACCATGTGCAGCTATAACAACGGTGTTTTTTTCTTTATTTTCCTTCCTTGTGTAACAGCGGGTATCTGTAAAGCATGCATACTAGTTCGTCAATGTAGCTGTTACTTTCTTTCAAGTATTTATTTCATTTTATTAATACACCGTTATATGATAAGTGTAATGAGCGTTGGCGCACGCTGGAGGCACTGGGTATAACAATACTTCTGGTTGGAGACGGTCGCATTTTATTATTCAGCCTTGGTACTTTTCTAGTACACTTTGCATTGAATATACATTTTGAAAAAAAAATAAAGCTAAAAGCTTACGCTAGCTGCATAAAGCTTAAAAAAAACAGCAAAGCTTGTTCACTATAGGGGCTGAACGCGGCCGCCTTCTCTGATGCTAGGTCTTCGCGGCAGAGTAGAACCACAGTCTCTCACAGATCATACAGGAATGGCTAAGCTACACCACGAGAAACATACGTGAAAACCTGGTTGCGGCATGCCTGGTAGAAGCGCGGTCCTTTCGTCACTCCTACGCGGAGTGACGAAAGGACCACATGGCCACTGTCTTCTTGTGTGTGTAGGACTTGGCGGCGGCTGCTCTTCGGCGCATGCACTGCATGTGCGACGAACCACCGCCATCGTCATTATAACGCACCGCCGTCGTCGTATCCGACGTCGTCGCTTATCATGCGTGAAGCGTGCATGATAGGGGACAATGTTAAGATATTTCTGTGGACACCAAACGTTTTATATCGAGATTTGAAGGCTTGAATCTTTAAAAAAACTGATTAATACACTTTACGGTCCCCTAGGTCCCTGTACGGTCCCTGTATGGTCCCCCAGGTCCCTTCAAGCTGTTTTTCAGCAGCTTTTTTGCCTGGGGAACCCCCAACTTTTTGTGTTGGAAATAAACTCAAACCCACATTGTGGCAAGTGACTGTTGTGTGGAGAAAAAAAAATTGCGACTTGCGGCGCTGGCGTTCCTGAGCTCACCGATAGCAACCGTTACAACCGCATTCTACTTTCCGAAGCTGGGGTGGCCGAGAGAAAGAGACCCAACCTGTTTGAAAGCGCCTTACATTTTAGAGCATAAACATTCCCCAACTGTGGCTAGCGGCTACCCCTATGATCGTGTTTTCTTTTCTTCTCTGTCTTGTTTGTGCGTGTGCTTGTGTGTATCAAGCTGGCTTTGTGAGCAGCTGTGAGGTTTTACCTGGGATTTGTCGAAAAACAACCATAGTTTGTGAAAAGATTGGTCACCCTCTTTCCGCACCCACTTTTGAAAATGGAATATGTCTGGCGTTATCTATATCGGTGCGCTCAAAAAGAAAAGAAAAGCGCTGCGTGCCTACATTATGCGCTTCAGGTTACAAGTAACTTGTGCTAATATTGTTCCATTGAGACATTGTATTTTTCATTGTGCTTTCCTAAAACATGCTTTAATATCTGCGCTACCTTATATAAACAAGTAATTCCAACTGGCTAAAATTTCTATTCAAGCTTTACACTAGGCGCTGCTTGAATACTCATATCTCGTAACTTTCCTCAGAAAGGCTTCCGCAGTTGAGCTCATAGGCAAGGATGCGCAGCCAGCTTGAAGGTCGTTTCGGTGTGTAGGCGGCCCTGAGAAATAAAGATAAAAGTAAGCTCAGCAGTACATCTACATATTCCAAATTTGTCACCATAAAGGAAGCATTAAGGTGTTATTCAACTTCTCACTCCTAATAAAAACAAGGAAAACAGATACCTTTAGAAAATGACTACAATGCACAGAAAAAACGCTACTGTTCTTGTCTACTTGATCCTCTGGGCTAAGGGTGACCGAATTTCGCGTCAAAGACACTTAAGACGATCTTCATTCAGTTTAAAAACAGAGTGGCTCACTACGTACAATGCACAAAGAGCCTGGTCACAAGAAGTTCATTCCCCCCTCTCTGTCTCTCTCGGCTATTTTTTCGCAGTGTTTCTATGACAACATAAAATGTGGGGCAGCAACGGGAAGGCAGCTGTCTATGCTTATGTAATTTTTGCGTCATTAGTTTCTGCAAGAATCTCGGATGTTGAAGTTAGCAGCGTGGCTGCAGCGCGTTATTCGTTTCGGTGAATAATAAAGTAAATAATAAAGTGAATCAATATATATATATATATAATATATATATATATATTTAGTACTGAACATCGCTTTTGCCACCATATTACTGACCATTAACATGTCCTGTTGAGTGTGTTGATGACGTTATCTTTAGGACATACTCAAGCGTGGTATCAGTTACTAGCAAGCCTCTTTTTCCTAGTTTCAACGAAGCTAAAATATTAAAAGTACAATAATATTTTCGCTGCTTAGGCATCTCAGAGGAATATCGGCCCCTTCCCTGTTTAGCTGAACCGCTGGTTCTTGGTGACTAAAAACAATGCACATACATCGTTACTTTTTACTTATTTTATTTCAACACTGCTAGTCTCACTTGCAGAGAAATGAGGTTGGCTTATTGATAGAAATGTGAGTAAAGTAGCTATTTGGGCTAGGTAATACTTATCACGATCAGAGCGCAAAAAAAACACTAAAACACAAGGAAGTGCAGCACTTGTGTCATGCACTTTCTTGTGTTTCCATGCTTTTTTATGTACTGATCGTGTTTCATGCAACAGAACGTGAGCATGCAACATGAGAATGAAACAACGTCAGCATGCAACAGAAGACATAAAACGCAGAACAGAGTGGCGTTTTCATCCGTATAGAACATCTATATGTAATACACATTTTCTACTTGCATCCCAACCATAAAAGTCATTACAATCTAGTGCAACATAAAAATTATTTAAGCAACAAAAGAGCAGTTTGCGTAAGCATGAAACTTTTCTTTTGGTTCATGCATGGTAGGGTGCATTTTTCATCGCGTCACATAAGGTTAAAGAAATTCAATAAAAAAAAATTGGACTACCTTTGATCTTTCACCTTTAAAAGTTTATTGCGATAGCAATATCCTGTCTCAATGCATACTTCACGATAAAGATGAAAGTGCCTTGTGGTAGTGGAACTTGCACATATGACCACCTTCTATGTACTAATGGGTATCATGCTCTAAATTATGCGCAGTTATTTATGTGAAAAAATTTTCGAACTTGCGTGCACTCACCAGTGGTCTAAGGTACACGCGCAGTAACGTGTGTGCCTTTTGTAATGCGTGGCCGGCTTAAAGCACAAAATCTTAATTATATCCACATATTCTGACACCCTATGGCGATGTGCGTTTGTAGCACACCAAATTACTGCGATATTACTTGAGTTGTTTTGTGAAGCCCTCTATACACATGCACGGGTTGTAAGGCACGAAAATTATTTTCGTTGCGTTTCGACACAAGCAAGTTTGTTTCCCAGTATTTCTAAGGCATACGCATGGCTGTGCGATAGAACACTTCGTTGCTGCGCCAATGGTGACGATTCGAGTCTCACTCAGACTTGGAATTTTTCATTATTAATTTATTTGCAGATTTGTCAATTTTTGCCCTATGCGCGAGATAGTATTTTTTCACTCCAAAGCATCGACGCCTACTCTGACGCTGACGCTAAAATTGTCTGCGAATGAGCTCTTTAGCCATAGCACTTAAAATGCTATTGTTGAGTCAAGGTGGTTCCACTTCCCAAGCTTCATAGAGAAAAATGAGTATCTAGATGTATTAGGTTGGAAGTATATTCAGCTAGAGTTTTATAGCTTTTATTGCGTGATATTCAGTACATAAGTAAGGTGAACAATTTGAAGAATTTATGTTGAATAAATTCGCAGAAGGTTACTAATAAATTGTAAACGAGCTTGTTTTGCTTTGACCACCAGGATGTCTAGACCGGAGGAGATCTAGATGTTCAGTGGGTAAGTTAGTACGTTCGTTTTGTTGTGAATAAACCATATCAATTTTTTATTTTCTAGTTGAGTTCTGTAAGTAGTATTGTAAGACAACCAAACAGTATTAGCCAGATGGTAGCATACCGAGCCCGTCCCCCTCACGCTTCCCAAAATTTTCGTTCGCCATTGCATACAGAGCGAAAAATGATCATTTCAAGGGGGTGCCCTTCCCGACATCAAGGAGGTGCCCTCCATTCAAAACATTTGTAGCTATGCGTCTGGTGTTGGCGTATTCAAGTACTGGCTGCCAAAAAGAAGTGTAACTGAGAAGTTTGATGTGACTGGAAACATACTCAGGAACCTTTAAGAAAGAGCCACCTACGATGATTTTTGAGGAGAT
>WOVY01008559.1:0-13050 GCA_013436015.1 Rhipicephalus annulatus | reverse complement strand
CGGTGTCATGCGCCTGGTCTTCATTTGCTCAAGAGTCTGCCAATAACAAATGACATCGGCGAAAGATGTCAGGGTGTCTTTCGCGATGAGGAAACTGTAAACATCCTCGGCGATTTCTTTTAGATTGTACCCGAATTTGTCTTCTTAAGACATTCCGGAGTCAATTATCCTACATAGCTTTATAACTTCCGCAATATAGGTCGTGAAAGTTTCACCTGGCACTTGCGCGCATTGCATTAGCGTCTGTTCTGCTCTTTTACTTTCATTGTGGGGTCAACGAAACGCTATTTGATCTCAGAAACGAATCTGTTACACGTAGTAAGCGTTTCCTCGCGATTCTCGTATCACATTAACGCAGTATCCGTCAGAAAGAATGCAACGTTCGAAAGCTGAGAAGCGGCATCCCATTTGTTGGCGGTGCTCACCCGTTTGTAATAGATGACCCAAGCCTCGACGTCTTCATCTGGTCTGCTGGTGAAGGGACGAGCGTCTCTCAGTTGTGGAGCCGGACTGGTTGGTGCTGAAATCGATAGGGGTCGATGTTCATCTGCACTGTGGGACATGTACAGCCCAGATGGATTCTGTGGATGTCCAGTAAAGCGACAGCTTCGTCAATGAACTTGCGGTTCAATCTCTGTCTTCGGGTGTCAATTACTCCGCACCTCCACCACAACTGTTACAGCGAGTTGTGATGAAATGATTTTATTTACAAGAGGTGAGCGGTGGTCATTCGCAGTACGTGCACTGCGATCTTACCAACGTCTTGGTTTTCTTTCGTTTCTCTTCTCTGCCTTTCACATGTCCTTTACAATATCATCGGTATTGGCTGTTTACTGTTCTCATTAACGGGGATTCGGGCTCATTACAATAAATAATTAAATATCTACGTGTTGAGTGATACCGTACGAAACGTTTTTTAAATGGTACACAAATTTGAAAGTATGAAATTCTGAAATTGCTGTGGCATTACATGACTGCATGAAGAATATAAACGTCAGGTTGCAGCATGAAACTCATGACACGTATAACATGAACGATATGATCTGCATGCTACATTAATAGCACTCTCGCAGCCGTTTCTTAGTTTATGGTAAGCCAAAAATAAGGAGGCTTATCAAGAGTGTAAGACCATCATAAAGAGCAGGTATTAGCAATTGTGGCATATGCCATCCTCATGGTGCGCTTGCGGTTGTTTCATTCACTGGATATATACTATAATTGGTACTATGTAATGTTGCTGTGTGACCAATATAGCTGCGAAGTGTTAACATAAAAATCATCGCATGTATGTTTTGTATGCATGACTTACGTTCCACTGTCATGTCGCGCTCGCAGTGGTTTTGTTTCTTGAATATACACTAAATTCGCTATGGCAAGATATGACTGTATGAAGAACGCAAATAATGAATCCTTACATAAAAATTATGGTACAGATGTCATGTACGGCATGAATTGCTTACCAAGCTGGTGGCGTGCTAGCGGCCATTTCGTTTGCTGAATATATACTAAATTTGATATGACGTGACATGGCTGTATAGTGAACCTACAAAAATTTTCAGCATATTCATAGAGTGCATGATGGTGAATGGGACGAAGCGTTCATCCGTCCGTCCGTCCGGCTGTCTGTCTGTCTGTCTGCCTGCCTGCCTGCCTGTCTGCCTGCCTGCCTGCCTGCCTGCCTGCCTGCCTGCCTGACTGCCTGCCTGCCTGTCTGTCTGTCTGTCTGTCTGTCTGTCTGTCTGTCTGTCTGTCTGCTGTCTGTCTGTCTGTCTGTCTGTCTGTCTGTCTGTCTGTCTGTCTGTCTGTCTGTCTGTCTGTCTGTCTGTCTGTCTGTCTGTCTGTCTTTCCGTCCGTCCGTCCGTCATCCGTTTTTCTGTCTGTGGGTGTGTCTGCCTGTATTTTATGCCACACCAATTTCGGAATTTCTAACTTTCAAATCTGTATGCCATATCGGACGCTCTTCGTATGGTATCACTAAACACATAGATAGCATATAAATAATGATTGTATTAACCCAAACTCCCCATAATGAGAAAAATAAACAGCACAAACCAATGATATGAAATTGTTATCTACCACCTTATGGTAACTGTTCACATCGAAACTCTTCCTGTACGGTACTAGATATGTGCTTCTACATTGAGAACTTTTAAGTTCGAAATAAATGGTTACTTTAGTTATAAATATTTCTTACAGTTAAGGAATTTCTGATGCTTCACCGACATAATGTACATCACATCGGCAGACTTTTACTGAGTTTTAACCATGATCGATGCCCACTTTCTCATCGATTTACGGACAGCTAATTTCTTTATCTCTGTAATGCTGTTTCCTGCACAATTGATATAGGAAAGCTCTTTAGGAAAAAAATCCCCTTTGCGTAATCCCACGAAATCGCATAGACAAAGACAGGCTGTCCCCTCGTATATTCCTCTAGAGTGCAATTAGTGAATAACTTATCTTTGCGCTACAATTAGCTTTTCAGTAATTACTCCATATATTTTCATTGGATAGACATAAGTGCCCTGGGAAAAAATTCAACCGATAAATTAAAATTAATCGCGTTGTACAGCATACGGAAGTTGTCAGTATTAGGTGCTTGAAGTTCAATTAGCGAAAAATCAGGCTTTGCTCAGAAATAATTTTTTCATGAATGCTCCCCTTAGCGTTACGCCCAGTGCTTTCTCTTGGGGTCGTCTTTGGCGCACTAGAAATGTCCTAGATAGCTTGGCATGCGATCGCGCCTGACGTGATTTTTGCAAGATGCGCTTCCGAGTAAGCTTTCCCCTTGTAGTCCTTGACGAGGGTGACCTTGACGGCTCCGCTTGTGAGCTGTGTGAACGAAGGAGTCTCCTTTCTTTTCCGCGCGCGGCAGACCCGCGTTCGGGAAAGTTCCGCATACGGGAAACCAATCGGCGTCTTCAGTTGACGTGTTGGGGACTCATTTCACGCTCTGCAGCATCCGCATTAGTGTGGTGCTACACACAATACGCCGGTCATTGTTGCTTCATATATCTCCTCCCCCTAAAGAGTGTTAGTGTTACTGGATACTCGATGTCCAGTAACGTGATAAAAAAACGCTCAAAAATAAACTCACCCTTGGTAATTGCACATGCGTGAACCGAGTTTTCCTTCCATCCCAACAAGAGAACTATTGCGTCCCACTACAAAAAAGACACAGCGACACAGATACATACTGCTCGAATGGTCCTCCGAAATAAAACCTCTCGTAATGCACAACAATTGTCCCTGCCCACTGAAGTCCAGAGTGCCAGTCAGATAACATTTGCTTGAAACAGGGCACCTGCGCCGTGCATAGTCCTGCGGCATAATGTCTTCTAAATTCACCACACCACAAGGTCATTGACCCCGCACATGAGGACCACTCTATGCGCCCTCCTGGCCTAGCATGACGCACTCAAATAGACCGATGGGCCTAGTGCTATAGGTATATCTTACTGTCAATGAATCGCACCAAGAAAAAAATTATAACGAACTCAATTCGCAAACGTTATCTTATTTCACCTACAAAAAATTCCTACACAAGACATCTATTAACCTAAAACCAGTTCTACAACTTAGAGGCAAGATCGTATGGCAACAACTTCAACAACAACAAAAAATGTCTAGTATAACGCGCAAAAAATTTCACATCACTCCAGAACTAATAATCTCTTCGACCCACTTAACATCACTCATAACACGTACATGTGCGACGCAGACTCTTGCACAATCATTCCATTCACAGAATCTCTATACTTCAGTTGCTATGTAACAACAACAAGACAATGCAACCATACAAGGCAGCCAAAACAACCTATTAGAGCAAACGGTTACAATCACGCAAACCAGTGATCATCCGAGACGCGAAAGAGACCGACAGCCTTGTCCAGCGCACCTTTCACATGAACAATTATTGTTTCATATTCACCCCATTAAAAATCGGATGCCTCCTGTTGCTACTGGCTCAGCCTCTTAATAAAATTGTGACTGATTGCTCACATTCACCCATCCTTTGGAAGCGGCAACCTTCAATTGCCATCTCCAAAACGTCCATGGCCAAACAAAAAGCTTTGCCTGGGGTTGGTTGCCATCAGCTCAGAAAACAACGTGAAGGCCTCTACTCATTCAAACGTTACATGTGTCTCTGCGTTTCACGGCAGCTTGTTCGGAAACCTTTTCATAGACACTCTCAAACTGCCATTTCTGATAAATACCTAGCTTTCCACTGAAAGCTTTTCACAATGTGACCACGCTTCGGTAACACATCATACCTAAAAGCTAAAAAACGTACAAATAGTTGCTGAAATACCTTCTCGCTGTGGCGAGCACGTAAAAAACTGTTTCAAAACTGAAAAAACAACCCAGAACAAGAATACTTCCAACAAATCTGGTAGGTAAATTCTCTTGGAAGCTTACGTCTCAGCTTCACCTTTGAGTCGCACACGCGATGCTCTTGCTCCGGTGACTTTTCTTTTTTTCCTTTTGATCGGGGAGTACGCAAGACGTTGAACTCACTCGTTCCACCGCCGAACCCAATGCTAGCAAATTTCTAACCTGCTTTCTCGTTTTTTTTTCTTATAAGCTACCAACGCAAGAGCTGCCATGTGCTAACACTTCGTTTCGGTACGAACTTGGCCCCACTGGCTGTCGAGACTGTTTCCCGTCTACTTCCTCCCTGTGATACAGCAACCGTCCATCTGTTACTTTGTCGTGCGATCCCTCTTTCACCTGATGCCGTAAACCGGCAAGGGACTCATCGTCTTCCTTCTATCAATTGAAAAGATACACCTCGAATGAACCAAGCCACTCGCTGTCCATTTTAGTACAATGTTTAGCAGAATCACAACTTTTCAACTGCGCCTGCTCTACGAGTGACGCCGACTTAGTCATTCGGGCCTCCCTTGCTTGGCCGTGCTGTTTCTTCATTGTGCACTGCACAGCGTTAGGGCTAGAACTTCGAGACACATGTTCTGGCTCCCACATCGATGGATACTGCTCCTGTCTAACCCCTTTTCTTAAATAGCTGTTCTTCCTCGAATTACCCTCCTTTAGATCATTCAGTGGCTGTTGCCCATGACGACGAAGACATTCGTAATCTGCTGGATTAAACAATATGGGCACACTTGTATTCAATCGATCGGTCAATGCGCATCGCAATTTCACTGGTTGAGCAATGCTTTCTGGCGAGGCCCGAAGACCGAGAGGTACCCACAGTAGACTCGCGGTAACACCTCGCCCAAAAGCATCTGTTAGCTTTATTTTGCCACTACTCTGACCCAAGAGAGAAAGAGAAATTGACTTTATAAAAATATCCTGAGGAAGCTAAGAAAGGGCCTTTCCGACCCTTATTTCCACCTGGAGGCTGCGCCCAGGATGGCGCTGGCAGCCGAAGGCTCCTAGCGATGTCCCGGGCCCCCTGGACCGCCTGTAGTTGCCGCTTGTATTCGTAGCTCTTGAGGGCTTCCTGCCAAGCCTCTTGAGTATTCAGTTGTGCTGTGCTGTAGGTAGGGCACAGCCAAAGCATGTGTTCGAAACTGCAATAGGGATAGTTGCAAAAGAAGCATGTGGGTGGTGTGTCGGGGTCGACTCGGAGTAAGGTGGATGGTGTTATGTACGTACGTGTTTGCAATCTTCTTAGAGTTAGAGCTTGTGCTTTGTTAAGTTTTGAGTGCGGTGCTGGGAAGGCACGTCATTGTCCCCGGTAATGCAAAGTGACCTACCTCGTCGTATGTGAGTGCTTTGTCTTGGCTGCAGAGATTCTCGAATCGCTCACTCGTCGAGGGGCCATTGTCCATGGCGTGACGTGTGAGCTCACGCGCCAGGCGGTTGAACTCTTCGTTGGGCTTGCAATGGTCGGGTCCCGGTAACTGTCCCATGTGGGCTGGGAACCAGGATACATAGATTTGAGCTTTCTCTTCTTCAACAAGAGTCTTACTCTCTTATTGCGTTGAAGGTGAGTTTTCCAGTGCTTCTAGCTACTAGGCCAGCTGCGAAAGTTCGTGCCGCCGCCCTAGAGTCTGTGTATATTGTGGAGTACGCTTGGCAACTCTGCAAGGCTTGTGCGATCGTCATTTCCTCTGCTTCGTTCACATGGCTAGTTGAGGCGGTGGCCGCGTTTATAAGGTTTCCGTCTGTATCAACGACCACTATGACAAACGCCTTCCTGCCGTAGTAGCGAGCGGTATCTACGAATAGCACGTGCGTGTTGTGTTTCTTTGCCTTGTTTATGAGCGTCCTCGCTCTGTACTTCCTTCGCCCTTTGTTGAACATTGGGTGAACGTTGTGGGGGATCGGCTCAACCCTAATGTGTTTCCTCACGTCGTTATCAAGCTAGGTTCTTTCCTCTGGTTGAAAAATTGAGCAAATGCCTGCGTCTCGTAGGATGAGATGGCCTGCTTGCGTCAACGACAGGCGTGTGATCTGTGCCACTCTCTGATCCTCAAAAATTTCTTCAGCTGTGTTGTGCAGACCGAGTTGCTCGAGTTTCTCGTTGCTCGTGCTATTGGGCAAGCCGAGTGCCATTTTCAATCACTTGCAGAGCATGGAGTCGATCTTTTGATTTCAGCCTTTGTAAGTTTTAGAAACGGGAACGTGTATGCTACGTGACTTAGGAGAAAGGCGTGATACGCTTTCATGATGTTGTCTTCTAGGAGGCCTGCTCTCTTGTTGGCGATTCTAACAATGCCGCAGCAAAATTCTTTGTGTTTTTTCAAGGCGCCTGAGTGCTTCCTTGTTGTGGCCCTCCTTGGCGCTTACCGTTAGCCCTAGTACCAAAATCTCTGCGGTCACTTAATTCTCTCGTACCATCGTGATATTCGCACCTGGGGCAACGCGTGCGAAAAAGGGCTTGCTTCCCACGAGAATCTGAATCTGTGCATCCCTCATTGGTGAGTTTTTCATAACCGCAGGGTGTCGCGATGGTGTAGCTAGGCTATCAAATGATGGCTTATTCTGGGAATCAACGCATAAAACTTCGGCTGTATTAGCAGCAGTCTGATGTGGTAGCTTTCAATCTCTCTGAAAATGGCACCGTTTTTCGCAGCTAAAAACACGCTCCTGAATTAAGGTTGAAGCTTGCACCAGCGAAATGCTTGGCTTGCACCCTGTAACGCTGATTCCTTGCCGCAGTACCACGTTAAATACCCTGCCTGTCACTGTTCGGACTTTCTTCAAAATTGGCGGCCAATTTCGCAATATCCTTGGCTTTCAACCAGCCCTTTACTTCCGGCTCAGTTAACAGTGAGCGGAGGTCATCTGGCAATAAATGCTTTAGCCTGTCAGCAATGAGCAACTCCTAAAGGCTCGCAAGCGATTGAACTTCTCTACTTCTAAGATAGTAAGACAAGATAGCCTTCAGGCGCGCCGTCACATGGCTCCAAGACCCGTATGCCACACTTTGTATTTCTAAAAACATTCGGCGGTACTTGCTCGGAGTCATCCGCAGTTACTTTAGAACTCCTGATTTTAAATCTGAGTACGCCATTACCTCAGCTTCTGATTGACTGTTAACGAATGTTCGCAACCGAGTAGTTAAGAATGGCAACAGAATTGTGCCCTAAATTTCCTCAGGAATGCTCAATGCCGCAACAATAGCGTCAGCATTCTTGAACTAGGCTGGAATCATCGGCTCAATAGTGGGCATGGGTGCTATGACTGTTTTCAGCTTGTTTGCGTACCGTCCGATACTGCTCTTCTGGTTCCGGTTTTCGGCACTTTTGATGAAGTATGTGACGACCTCATCTTACCCAGCTTAATCTTGAGCTTCAACACTTCAATCTCGAGCATGATCTCTCGGGAGCGATCTGTTTGACTAACATTGTCCCCTTGTTTAACCTCTCTCTCTGAGTCCGCCATATCCCAGAGTGTGCCTGAAGGCAAGTGCATTTGGTATGCAAAAAAAATTGGGCCCCAAGAGAGCTCCAAACAGGTCTCAACCTGTAGTGATGCCTCATCCGATGACCTTGTCACTTGAAATAGTGTCCTGTTCGTCGCGAACCTCAGGTTGAGGACGAATTCTTTGAGGCTCCGGGTGCTCCACCAGACCACCCCTGTCATTGTTGAAAGTCAGCCACGTCGACTGTCCCTGCTGCTCAGCTCTCGTTTACCGACGCGCAGCGCTCTTGTGAAGCCAAACTCCTGGCTCCAATGTGGAACGGCAGGCTCGACCGAACGCCAAGGGTGCTTCCTGCAGCGCGCCAACAGGTTCCAAAGGAGCGAGCGTCTTGACGCTACTTCTCGCAGCGCACCAGCAGGTCCCAAAAGCGGTGAGCGTCTTGTCAGCTTTCCGGACTTCAGCACATTTTCTCTCTGTAGGCTCTCCACTTCCGCGTTGACTGCGCCGTTAATTTCGTTCTCCTCGGCTAGCTTCTACAGTATAGCTAAAGAGGGAATGTGTTTGAGTTTCGGAATGGGCGCCCCTCGATGGCCCAAGAGCATGATGGCAGCGCGAACGAAGAGACGTAGTCCGGTAAAGAGACGCTTTATTGGAGCCTCATTCGTCTGCCCGAGTTCAAAGCCCGAACCTCCGCTGTCTATTTCACATTCAAAACATCCTCTTTTCAACCCTAGGTTGAACAAAGGGTCTCCACACAAGCCAATCTCACTTGTAAGCTCGCATCGCCATAACCAATCGCAAAAACACTTTCATAACAGGTACTGCATTGGTAAAAGTCCCGTTTGAAATTGAAAAAAAAACGAGAACCGATAGGTTCTCCGCGTGTCATATTCTCTCCCATGCCAGGGCCGTGTATCGACCGACCTTCGTCGGTAGCAAATCTTACACGCGAGCTCCGTCAGCTTTCTCATTAAATGTCGCTTCGTAGAAACCTCCGTGAGTGTGGAGAGTACACTGTCAGGCCTTGTGAGCTGAGCAGGTGTGCATGCGACTGCGAGGCGCCCTGCCATCTTAACAACACTCGGTAATGACGTATGGCGAGAGGGGAGAAGAAGCTTGTCTCCGTGCCGCAACCATGGTCAGCCCAGTGGTCGCGTTCTTGCGGCATTCTCAATGGCACCCGAGCATGCCAACAATGACTTGACGTGATTCCCGCCACACACGCTTCCGAGTAGGCTTTCCCCTTCTAGTCTCTAACGGGGGTGACCTGGACGGCTCCGCTCGTGAACCGTGTGAACAAAGGAGTCTCCTTTCTCTCCCGTGCGCAGATCTTCCGCGTGCAGAGAGGTTCGTTGACTCGTGCTTGGCTTGTTCTTGACTCAAGACAGTCTTGCCACTCGCCATAAATTTTCTCGAACTTGCGAACGACTTGAAGGCGACTTGGCTTGGGTGGAAGTCAGGAGAATTTTTAAGTCAGTGGCAGAGCTAACTTGAAAGCGACTTCATGAATTATTGCACCATGGCCACCTCTCGAATAGAGGTCGCCTGGAGGTTGACCGCTTTTGAGTTTGCTTGCCTCGCCATTAAGAGTAGCATTTTTTGAGGCGCGCTGCCTGCTGAAGATTCATCGACCCGCTTCTCGTCACCGAGGAAATCAGATGGAGTTGTATGACGAGCAACAATTTCACGCACGGTACACATTCACGAAGAAACGTCGCGTGCCGCTTCGTGAATGTGGGGACAACCGATGGCAGCCTGTGTTCCAGTGTTACAGCTACTGATGGCGCTCACGTTTTAACTGTGCTGGCACATACCAAACAGTCCACCGGGAATCTCGTTCGGATTCCGTAGTCGACTGTGTGTCCGCGCAGTTGGAAAAGTTACGCTACTCATGGCAAAGCGCATGTACGCTATGTTCGTGGGCTTTCCACAGCAGGCGGCACTTCCTATAGTTATGAGAGACTTTTATGAAGTGGCCGAGTTCCCTGATGTTACAGTATTTGTCGACTGCATACATGTGCGTATTAACAGCTCCAGTGGTGACGACATCTGAATGTTCCGTAGCCTACATAACTATTTTCGTTTTGCTAAAAACTCGACATTTTCCGTCCTTTTTGTGTCTTTCGGTACATTATCGAACTCAGCGCTGTGCCTGTGTGCCTCGTCTATCCTTTCGTTCCGTCTTGGGCGCTGTTTCTCGCTCAGAAAGAATTTGCAGCACAAACGCTACTAAAAATTCTATACAGAAAAAAAAGATGCTCCTATCGCGGATCTGACCATGTGCCTCCCCCTTCACCATCATGCAGCGAGACATTGCTGCACCCCGCAAGACAAAATTATGCCAAGGGCAATGTCCTGACTCCTGCTTTTTTTCATGTTCACCAAGCTCAACAAAGGATACCAATCAATTTGTTCCCAGAACTTTTTCTATTTTTTCATATATTACTGTGACGTAGCCTCCTACAAGTAGGTCCACAGGCGAATAGACAGATGAATACCTCAAAGATCGCGTTAATTCGCGAACCAGTTCAGCCTAAATACACGCCTTGGCATTCGATCGAAAAAAAAGAAAATGGTGAAAGAACCACGCGCTGATGCTTGTTTCGCCTTCCAAAAAGCAAGCGTCGGAGAAACGTTCAACATTTGGGTGGCCACTAAAACGAGCGGGCAAGGATCGCTTTGCATAGCAACGCTGTGCATCGCTGCGGCGGCAGGCACCACGTGCCGCTCGTTAGTCGTAAAATGGCAAAAGTATGCTTGTGGCACTTCGTTTTATAATTATTTGAATTGTGCGATCTTTTTATGCTGTAACACGTGGCTTACGCGATCAACTTCATTATTAACCTTGTTAACAGGCGAGCAACAAGTTTTGCTTTGAAGCTCGTTCTTCACTTGACGAAGCAAAACAGCCTGAGAATCTATGAAACGGGTAAGGCCGACTTGGGCGTTTTGAAGTCCGCTGCTTGCTTCACGCCAAACTAACTGAAGTCGAAGGCGCGAGCCCAGTAACATCTCTGCATTCGGCGGGTAAACTGAGACGGCGACGCCTGACATTCTTCTTGCACGACGCACTTTCGAGTAAGCTTCCCCCTTCTAGTGCCAGACGGGGACCAACTTGACGGCTCCGCTCGTGAGCTGTGTGAAGGAAGGAGTCTTCTTTCTTCCCGTGCATCGGGTCTTCCGCGTTCGCCTTCGCGGAACCGATCGGCGTCATTAGTTGACGGGTCGTGGAATTCATTCCGCGCTCTGCAGCAGCCGCATTACTGGCGCTACTCACAACTCGCCGGTAATTGCTGTCCTCATAATAACTCTCGCTGGCAATAATCACGGATTCCAAGGATGTATGTAGGAACTACTAAAATGGTAGAATATGTATGAAGGCAATCACAATTCTAACCAAAGTCATTCCAAATTCTAACCAAAGCCCATAATTCATTTTCGATTCGAATACACCAAACCATTATCTGGGTGTCAGGGCACGAGCATGTCACCGGGAACCAGTTTGTAGATGACGCGGTCGAGGCATCACAAACCACCGAGCTTCCTTGCACACTGAAATAGAGGGCCCGACGCCCCTAGACCCTAACTTTGCTGTAATATTCTTCAGTATACAGGGAATAATAGAACAGTATATCCAGCACCAGCATAAGAACCTCACAGAAATGGAATCAGTGGCGTTACGCAGACTCCAGACAAACACATATATGAACATACACAGGCTACATGTATTCTAAACCACAGCATACAGAGACACAGGGCTACACCAACCCTGTTTCACATTACGTGGGAGTGTACACTTCACAATGAAGAATACCACAGTATGAACAACACAGAGAAACAATGAGAGGCACTACTGTGCAGCTCGGCCTACGATGATTAGCTTCGGCTCATTCAACGAGCAGAGAAGATGGCAAGGGCCAGCAAAGCCGCTGGATAGGGACCCAAACATTTCCAATGCTTCGCGTTGTGCGCAAGTTTTTTCTCTCTTTCCTTCTCTCCCCTTTGAGAAAGTCTAGTATACCTTAGAATGGCACTGGTTCGCGCTGATTTGAAGGAATTATTGGTAGTTATTTATTCACCTTTTAATGAAGTGGGAATAACGTGTTCTACCCCTGACGCACTTTTCTAAGAAAAGTGTGAGGTATTGTACGAGAAATCCACATTTTGTTGTTATTTCTAACATCAGGCTTAGGTATTGAAATAAATAAGGTTATGAACTGTTACGCAATGACTTTTTTGTTCTAAGGCAGAAAGGAAAAGGAATGGTTTGCGGTGCTAAACCGAAACAGAAGCACAAGTCTGAAAAAGAAAAAAAATCGAAAGACATCGCTTGGCACCTATTTGAGAAAAAAACACTTTTGTTTTTGTTCAGTGTAAATATTGTCTCACGTTGTAAATATAGATGTCACGTTCCAGTGCGGCCTCTTCAACTAACTTTTAAAGCACCAAGTACATTCATAAAACATGCTTTATCCGTGCGAGTTAGTTTTCGATACTAGAAATTACTTTTAAATGCTGTGCCCCGACCAAGAGCAAGCAAACTGTGTTTTTTTATAAAAATAAGATGTTAGCATGCCCACAAATTCTTTCTAGAAATAACTCTCATCAATCATTCTCCTGTGTCGTGTTTTGTGTGTGCGTGTGTGTGTGCTAAGGAAGTAGAAATATCACGCTTATCACGTAAACTTTGTAACTGCACTGAATTTAAACTCACAAAATAACCAGGACGAGGACAACCATTTTATTGCAGGTTCTTTACACAAAAATGTTAATGTTTTTGCACTCACGCTGCGGCAAGGACAAAACAAGAATGGAAAAACACTTTTGAAATACGGGCAAAAAATAGTTTACCGGAAATACAGTGTGTAGTATGCTTAGAGAAAGGCTTGGAAACGCACATGTAAATAAGAAATGAATGTCTGTAACTGTTCAAGGATCACTATACCTATTGTCAAAAATAAGGCAGAAAAACGTGTTGCGCATTCGCTGAAACGTTGATGTTTCCTGGTTGAAGAGGCAATCGCGGATGCACTATGCAGACAGATTTATGAAGCAATAGCGCAGAATGAAACCTAATTATTCAAAAGTGTTTTAAAAGAGTGAACTGTGAAGAAGATGAAGCGTCGACGCCAACGCTTGAGTACTGAGATCTTGGTTCATTTCGCTGGCCTCATGCTGACCGTCGCTGACATCTGCCTGAAACGCTGCTCCTT
>WOVY01008558.1:0-14295 GCA_013436015.1 Rhipicephalus annulatus | reverse complement strand
ATGGTTGCTAATCGCGAATGAGAGACAGAATTATTTGGCTTTCAGTTAACGCACACGCTGCGAATGTATTTTTATTGTTCAAAAACGCACAGGAGAAATCTCCCACCGGCACCACCTTGCAGGTCCAAACGTAAGACTGGTTACACACTACTGCGACTACTACGAGGGACGAACGGGTGCCGCTTTGAGGAGCTTCACCTCTAAAACCCTTTTCAGCAAATTCTGTATTCTGTATTCAGCAAACTCTGTGAACTTTTAGCGGGACGGCTCAGCGCTCTCCCATAGTTCAGTACGAAGTTCTCGAAATCGTTGAAATTTTCTCTAAACAAATACTTTTTGATCGTGACGTACGTACGTGCCTGTGTGTGTGTATGTATGGACCTCGGTTTGCACATCGGTGTGAAACACCAGTGCTTTTTGTGGCTGGTCGTGCACAGCGCTAAGAGCGGTGATCGTGGTTGCTGCTGTTGTCTTCGAGCTTTTCGACCTCGATTGATTTGATTAATTTGTGGGGTTTAACGTCCCGAAATAACCATATGATTATGAGAGACGCCGCAGTAGAGGACTCCGGAAATTTTGTCCACCTGTGGTTTTTAACGTGCACCCAAATCTGAGCACACGGGCCTACAACATTTTCGCCTCTATCGGAAATGCAGCCGCCAAGGCCGGGATTCGATCCCACGACCATCGGGTCAGTACCTTAGCCACGAGACCACTGCGGCGGGGCGAGCTTTTTCGACCTCAGGAAAATTTGAAAAGGCATCGTATGCAACGACAAACAACGTTCCAGCATAAAAATCATTGGCTATCATGTTTCCTCCTTGCCCTCAAAAGTTCGGAGTAAGCTAAATTTATGCCATCGCTATCGTAGCACCTCGAGATAAGATATTTATTGGCTAAGGAAATACGGAGACAAAGCACAGCTTTGTGAATTCCGCTGTTTCTGTTTACCGAGCAACCGGCAAAGTTGGCTTCAGAAACATACACGGCGCCACACCAATAAGAGCACTCTAGCTGTTGCGTACTCTTGTCCATCAAGAGTGCAACAAAAATCTGGTGAGGAATCCTTGCGCTCGAAAGATAATGTAGCTCCCAAGTTTGTATATATATATATAGATTTATATATTTATATATTCTCTGTGAGCGGTCACAACGTGGTTTATTTTGACGTTTCGGCCTAGAATCTGGCCTCCTTCATCAGGATGAAGGCCAGAAGACTGTAGGCCGAAACGTCGAAGTAAACCACGTGTGACCGCTCACGAAGGACCTGCTTGACTACTTCCAATGCTACGGAAACTGAACCATCATGCCGGCATATATATATATATATATATATATATATATATTGCATGAGACTTTTGGTGGTTGGGCACTGTATATTTTCACTAACGCTTCGTCTGGTGGACCAGACTGTCAAAGTAACAAGTACAATGAGGTAGGTTTCCTCAAAAGCATGCCTAAATGAGATATGTTCGCAAAAGTTATTGATAGCAAGATTGACAAATAAAAACACCGTCAAACCCGGGTGACATAGATTCAAGCGCACACCATTGGTACCTGTGGCAGTGAAGTCAGATTACAAACAGCAAGATATTTTGCATACGCCGTTGATGTGGTTTTACACAGTAGTAATATGAACTTACTCATATATTTCAAGTAACAATAAAAAAGAGGGGGCTGACGTAAGGTCTACATAGTTGATTGATATGTGGTGTTTAACGTCCCAAAACCACTATATGATTATGAGAGACGCCGTAGTGGAGGGCTCCGGAAATTTAGACCACCTGGGGTTCTTTAACGTGCACCCAAATCTGAGCACACGGGCCTACAACATTTCCGCCTCCATCGGAAATGCAGCCGCCGCAGCCGGGATTCGAACCCGCGCCCTGCGGGTCAGCAGCCGAGTACCTTAGCCACTGGACCACCGCGGCGGGGCAAGGTCTACATAGTAACGTATTCATATGCGAGCGTTATACTTCAAATAGTTTGAGATCGCAAACACAAACTCGGCGCACACACCAAAGGTCTTATCTTCAGAACACTTGTTGTTTTGTTTTTAGCTTCCCCTCAGCCGCCCTTCATATACGTTAAGATTAATACAACAAGACGCTGAAGCAAAGTCGGAAACGTCGAAAAAAGTTGAAAATACTATCAGAATTACACACTACAGACACTGATTATGGTACAACACAGAACGTCAGCATTAAGTCTGGTACAATGAATAAGCAATATAATCAGTGATTACTCATGTAACCTTAAAACAAACTTGTACGATGTTAGAACAAGAGTTGTTTATCCACAGGAAGACCAGATTATGACTGATTGCTCTTACTGAGTATGCTCGTAAGTGTGCCTGTCCTTTCGTTCATACAAGATAACACAATATATATATATATATATATATATATATATATATATATATATATATATATATATATAATATATATATATATAGATGAAATAGAAGATTAGAGTTTCTTCCGGCTACCGTAATTAAAGTTATAAACTTCAAGAATAGTGCAGAATAGGAAAAAAATAAAATATTTATTTATTCCTAACAGTTTCGGCTGGGGGACCAGCCTTCTTCGGAGGATGTAAGTGAAATGGTACAAGTTCCCGTAGCAGAGGGTCACCCTCACAGTTTGAAGACCCTCCAAAACGATCAAAAAAAACGAGAGAAATGGGCGAACGAGGGTAGCAACAGCCAACAAGAAGCAGAAGAAGGAGAGGAACTAGAAAGGAGCGACGGAGAGCCGCCGGAGACGAGCGGGTAATTCTGGCATCGTTACTGGGTATAGATAAGACGCGCCGCCAGCGGAGGCGACCAAGAAAAACGGAAAAATGTGAAACATGTTGCCGCTTACTCGCATCCCACACATGGATTGAGTTTAAGTTCACGTGGTTCGGCGGCTGGCCAGCGGCATCGGGCCACACACACACACACACACACACACACACACACACACACACACACACACACACACACACACACACACACACACACACACAAGAAGCATATGACCCGCTCCAGCTTTCGGAAATAATGGCCACGTTGCAAAACTAATGTGCCCTCTTCCCTCCCTCCACCTGCCCTCTCTTGCAGAAAACTGTACAACCAGTCATACTGAAAATAAATGAATGGGTAATCTCGTAAAGCATGAACAAAATTTTTTAATAATACTAAAAAAGTACTCAGAAATGAGAATAAAGTCTAATAATACTAACACACGCCATTTGGTTCACGTAGCATCAAATTCGTTTAGTTTCGCGCGCTATATGGACCAAATTGCGTGTGCGACTTCACGTAAGTATAAATTAATAATTGAGTATTTCAATTTGTGTGTTTCACGAAACGTCGCGGAGGCACGTCAGTCGCCCAGGGCTCTCGTTGATTCCATGGGTAAGTGATCTGAATTTTTTTATGAAGTATGACTCCCGCTGTTAGTGCTCCCGTGTGTTCTGGAAGCCGGATTTAGGAGTATGAAACTTACGCGTTCGAAAGAGTGACCAGGAAGATTGATATGTTTGGAGAACGGCAAATTGGGGAGGCCCTTTACGTGTGCCCTGTGGTAGTTGAAACGCAAACGGAACGCAGTTTCCGTGTGTCCAACATATTCCTGTTTGCACACCTCACAGCGAATTTTGTTTACCACATTGTCTGAGTCACAGTTAAGGTGAAGTTATATGAAGAAAAGTGCGTGAAAAGATGACTTGCCGTGGACAGGATCCAAACCTGCGATTTCCGAATTACGCGTTTGATGCTCTACCACGTAGCCACCATGACAGTTACCACCTCAGCCACTTTATTGGGTTTATATGTGAAGTAAACGTTGGAGTGTCAGTCAGCACTACCAGTGACCATGACAGCGAGTTGGGCACACTCTTTTGAGCCGGTTTGGCGTTACTTAGCATGTGAACTTATTACGAGAGGGCAGCTGACCAATGGTCCCTCGCATACAACCTAAGGCACCCAGTCTGCATGTAGGAGACCCTCATTATTGAATCAAAAAAAGAAGTGTATACTCAAGGGCTCGTTTTTTCGTGTTTTTCAAGAATATTGTTACCACATGTGCAATTTAGGCATGTGAACCTGTGTAGCGGGGAACATGGTGGTGGCAGAAGAAGAGGACGTTCGGTTGGTGGCATCAAAAATCATGATACCGAATCCAAAGTTCTCGCACGTGCACTTCACATGGAATAATGAATAGTGTCCCACGCGTAAATAGGAAGTCTTGATAACAAATTACGTTGCCGTGTACCTTTTCTTCATTTTTACCTAAACAGGTCTGGTCTGGTGCCATCCCCTCTGTACTCGAGCTGTAACGAATCTGAACATATCGACCATTTTCTTATCACATGTCACCGATTCAAAATCAAAGAAAAAATGCTTCGAAGTTTTATTCAGAAAATTAGGAATATCACTTAATGCTCCTAATATATTGTCTTTTGGGGCTGCTTCTTTAGGACACAGAGACAGGAACATCTGCGCGGCTCTCTGCGAATTCATATATAACACAAAAAGATTACCTTGGTGAGTCAGTGATCAGCTCTCGAATTTTACTAGCCACACTACCACTTATTATTTAGCTGATACACTGGAATGATTCAACTTTCAGGAGAATTTCATAAAACGATTCCACCTCAGATATTCAACAAATTCTATTATTTCTCCCCCCTTTTTTTCGTTTTTTTGACATTGTGCCAAATTATTAACACAATCAAAACACAGTAATCATATTCCCCTAATCTACAAAATCTATAGGTATTGACTTGGTTTAACCACCGGCTTCTTGGCCAATCCCCTATAGTGGGTGAGAGCCACAAAAGAAAGGAACAAGCAAGCAAGCAAGCAAGCTCGCTGCTCCGCGTTCACTGCTATATACCGTCGAGTCGACCGTTACGTCGGCTCTGAAAAAACCCCTCTCGTAGACGTAACAGAGTGGTTGGGGTGCAGGGTACGGCACGTCAAAGTACCGCGGAGTCAAAGCTGTTCGCAGTTCCACGGAGCCGTCGTCTTGCCGGTCTGCCACCGACAACAGTCGTCATGGCCCAGAGCGAAGGTCAGGAATCAACTGCCTCGACTTCGCGCAGGTCTAGGCTGGCTACACCTAGGCATCACTACATGGAACCCCGCCCATTCGCGGGAATGGCAGGAGAAGTGGTGGACGCGTGGCTAACGCACTACAAAAGGGTGAGCCGGTACAACCACTGGAACTCTATCGATCAACTGGAAAACGTCGCACTGTTTCTCACGGACACGGCCCTGATGTGGTATGAAAACCACGAAGAGTCCTTGACAACATGGTCACTCTGTGCTCAAGAACTGAAGAAGTGTTTTGGTGACTCCAACTTAAAAAAAAGCGTGGAGCGGACTCTTGTTGGAAGAGCCCAGACTCCTGGAGAAACCCTCACTGCTTATATACAGGACGTTCTTAAGCTTTGCAAGATTATAAACCCGCAGATGTCTGAAGAAGACAGGATCGGGCACCTCTTGAAATGCGTAGCGGAAGACGTTTACCATTTTCTGATAGGCAGGGATGACCTCACGTCTGCCTCTGACGTCCAATATCACAGCCACAAGTTTGGAAAATTGAAGACTCGTGGCATCGCCCTGAAATTTGGTAGGCTGACAAATGATACAACGGTCGCCAGCGTCGACGTGAGCCCGCCCACCGACCTTGCCGCTACTATTCGGGCAATTGTGCGTGAAGATCTGCAGCGACAAAGTAGTAGGGTTGACGAAACCATTCCTCATCCACCTACCAATCCACCCTACTGCACGGTGGCGCCATTAGCTCCTTTGCTACCATCGGTATGTGTGGCAGACATCAGCGAAACTGGAAATCCGCGGCCACGTCGTGACTCATCCGTGGCCGACCAGCGATATGGCCAACGCTTTCGTCACGGCCCCGCCACACAGAGGTGGGCAGCCCCCACTGAGCAGGCTTGTCACCGACCCTTCACAGCTGAGAGGTATCAGCATTGGTTCGGCGAGCGTCCTCTACTAGTCTGCTACAACTGTGGCTTCAAAGGACACATTGTCAGGTATTGACACTACAGTAGCCGCCAAGGTACGACCGATCACCGAGATTTAACCGTTATGGCGTTACACGAGCACCGATATTCCCGGGAAGCGCGTCTTACGAGATCCCAGGTCCGCTACGAAACCAATCTCCCATCTCTGACCGCAGTGTGACACCACCACCTGCCCCTCGCGCCAACCGATCACCGTCTCCTCGGTGCCGCCACTCCTTGCCTCCTACGGAAAACTAGCCGGCGCGGCCGTTGGAGGTGAGGTCGCCGGACAGTCTTCGATTTCAACAGATATACCTCCGTTAGCTTCCATGTTTAGAAATAAGGTTCGAGTGCTTAAGGAGGTTGTACCAACAATGACGATGATGGACACATGTGCAACCGTGTCAGTCATGAGTTTAGTTTTCACCCGCCTTCTTGAACGAAAGCTTATGTTTCGTTGGGACCGTCCTGATACGTTTCGTGGAGTGAGCGGAGAGGTGTTACAACCTGTTGGTGTCTGCACTGTGACTGTTAGTTTGGCGTGCCAGAACTTTGTCACAGAGTTTGCTGTTCTCCCTCACACTACGCGTGACCCTACTCTGGGACTCAATTTTATGTGGTGCTACTGTCGATTGCCGCACAGGACAATATACAGTGGATTCCGATGTCCCAGTTTCGTTCATGAAAAATTCGCCCGCTCAAGAAAGTGCTCTATGCCTGTCTATGGACACAACTGTGCCGCCGTTGTCTGCAAAATGTGTACCTGTTGTCTCTTCCCTGCAAGCGAAAAAAAATTTGACGTAAAAAAAGAAGACAGTTTCAATACCCTACTGCACGCTATCGGTTGCGCAAGAGCACACTGGTTGATGGGTGATTAGCTGCTCTTATGAACCTAGAGTGCTGTTGAAGGGTATGAAACTTGCAGAGATCCGTGAAAGTATTCTCGCTTGCCACTCTTACAGAAAGTAATGCTTCCCCGGATGAGACTCGTTGCGATAATCTGCACGCCAGGGACACCACCATTATGGCTATGATTGATAATTCACTCAGCACCAAGGAACGTAATGAACTGGCGAGTATTCTGCGCAAACATTTCGGTATCTTTTATTTCGCTCAGCATGATTCAGCGTCATTCCCTGCTTCTCGTCTAAAGCACTGAATCTACACGACATCTCACAGACCTCTCCGACAGAAACCATATCGTGTATCACCTTCGGAACGCGCAGTGATGAATGAACAGGTTTGCGAGAGGCTCAAGCAAAATGTAATTCAAGAATCATGTAGTCCGTGGGCCACTCCAGTAATTCTAGTGAAGAAGAAGGATGGGACATGGCGATTTTGTGTTGACTACCACCGTCTCAACGCCATCACTAAAAAAGACGTATACCCACTCCCGCGGATTGAGGGTGCTATCGACTGTCTATCATCGGCCTCTTACTTTTTGTCTGTGGATCTGAGGTGAGGCTACTGGCAGATTCCAATGCACGAGGAACACGAGGAGAAAACGGCATTTGTTTCAACAGATGGACTATTTGAATTCAATGTGATGCCGTTCGGACTCTGCAAGACGCCCGCAACATTTGAGCGATTTATGGACAACATTCTGCGTTGATTGAAGTGGGAAGCGTGTATGTGTTACTTGGACGACGTTGTAATTTCTGAGCGCACCTTATGTGAGCACAACACACGCCTTGGACTCGTACTGGACTGCCTAAGAAAAGCACGCTTGGTGCTCAACTCCAAGAAATGTCATTTTGGAGAGCGCCAAACACTCGTCCTTGGACACTTAGTAAACAAAGAAGGCATACGACCAGATCCCGCCAAGACGGCCGCAGTGGAAGCATTTAAGCAACCAAACTCGGTGAAAGAACTGCGCAGCTTTTTGGGGCTTTGTTCTTACTTTTACGGATTCATTCCTGGCTTTGGCAATACCGCATATTCGCTCACGTGTCTGCTTCAGAAAGGTACGCAGTTTGACTGGACCCCGGAACAGCAGTCTGCTTTTTCGGAGTTGAAGTTTTTTTTGACGTCTCATCCGATTCTTCGCACTTCAATCCTCTGGCTCCTACTGCGATTCACACAGACGCCAGCCAGCGGTATTGGTGTAGGTGCTGTCCTGGTCCAACGTATTGATAATCAAGAACACGTCGTAGCGTAGGCAAGTCGCTCGCTCAGCAAGTCCGAACGTAACTACACTGTCACCGAGCAAGATTGCCTTGCAGTAGTCTTTGCAGTGCAGCGCTTCCGGTCCTATTTGTATGGACGCCCCTTTACCGTCATGACAGACCATCAATCTCTCTGCTGGTTGGTCAATCTGCGTGACCCATCTGGTCAGCTTGCGTGCTGGGCACTTCGTCTACAAGAATATGACTTCACGGTTTCCTATAGAAGCGACCGACGGCACGCTGACGCAGATTGTCTTTCGCGACTACCGCTTCCAACGACTTAATGTGACACGGACACCTTCGATACCAACATTGCATCACTCGACCAACCGTTTTCCGGTAACAAGACCTTTAAGGATGAGCAACACAGGGACAGCACCATACAACAGCTTCTTGCTACCAAACCAAAATCATCGCCTGCGCGCTTTTGCATCCGAGACTGGCTAGTTTACAAAAAGAACTACACCAACACCGGCTAACGATATCTTCTGGTGGTTCCGAAGAGTCTTCTGGTTTATGTCTTGCAGGCTATGCATGATGACCCAACATCCAGTCATATAGGCACAGCGAAAACTCTTTGCCGTCTTCAAGAAAGATTCTACTAGCCCAAAATGCGCCAGACAAAAGAACAATACGTGTCTAGCTGTAACGAGTGTCAACGTCATAAGCGCCCAACAAGTGCTCCTTTAAGGCGATTACACCCGGTGCCGCCCCCTAGAATTCCATGCGAGCAAACCGGGATTGACCTCCTTGGACAATATCCCCGTTCTTCTGATGGAAGTCACTGGATAGTCGTTTGAACCGACCATATAACATGGTACTGCGAGACACCTGTCATGCCATCGGCAACTGCAGCCGATGTGTCTTCCTTCATGCTATGTTTTGTAATTCTTCGACATGGACCTCCCAAAATTGTAATCAGTGGCCGTGGCCCACAATTCACAGCAGACGTGATGGAAGAGATGCTTCGTGTCTGTGCTTGAAGGTTTCGGCACTCTACGATATATCATACTCAAACGAATGGTCTAACTGAACGAGTGAACAGAACTCTCTCGAACATGCGGTCTATGTATGTTGCATCAGATCACAAGGACTGCGACAGTATTCTACCCTTTATCACATATGCATTCAACACCACTCAGGAAGAAACTACCGGCTACAGTCCTTTCTTTCTTATATATGCTCGACCCCCTTGTCATACCATGAATATCATCTTCCCGTGTTTGGACCACCATTATCCCTGCATATCCGAGGTCATCTGTCGGGCCGAAGAAGCTAGACACCTTGCTTATTTGCGCACTTTTGCTTCGCAACACCGCTCAAAGGCACATTTTGACCGCCGACGCCGACACGTGACGTACAATCACGGCGACCTAGTGTTGCTGTGGACACCAACTAGAATTAGCGGTTTGAGCGAGAAACTGCTAGCGCACAATGCGGGTCCTTATATTGTTGTAGACCGTATTAGTGATTTAGTTTACCGTATAGCGCGTCTCCACTCGAACGGCCGACGGTCTGTAAAAACTGAACTTGTCCATGTTGCACGTTTGAAGTGCTTTATTTCTCGAGCGACTGTTTGACTCGCCCAGTGGGCTTCGTCTGTGTGGAGGGAAACGTTACCACATGTGTAATTTAGGTATGTGCACCGGTGTAGCGGGAAACAAGGTGGTGGCAGAAGAAGAGGACGTTCGATTGGTGGCACGAGCTCGCTGCTGCACGCTCACTGCGATATACCGTCGAGTCGACCGTTACGTCGGCTCCGAATAAACACCTCTCGAAGACGTAACAATATTAATGAGATCTAACAGACAGACAACAATGCCAAGAAAAATTTAAGCGAAGATATTAGACTGGATTGTAATGTAAATATGAAAAGTGGGTGAAAACATAACTTGCCGTGGAAAGGGTCTGAACTGGTGCCCTTCGTATGACGCGCTCGATGCTCTACCACTGAGCTACCACGACAGCTAGCCCCCCAGCCACTTTATTGGGTGTATATGTGAATTAAAAGTTGGAGTGTCAGTCAGCGCCACCAGTACCCATAGCGGCGAGTGTGGCATACTCTTTTGAGCCTGTTTGGCGTCACGTAGCACGTGAACTATATATATATATATATATATATATATATATATATATAAACTCTCGTGCGAGAAAATCACTTAGAAATAGGTATTGTCGCTAAAGCACGAATCGATCTGAGCGGCACTGTGCGATGTGTTACACCTTCCGAGGTAGTTCCCACATATATTTGCGAAGACTCTATGAGACCACTAAAAGTCAGTAGCACTAAAAGTGAGTAGTTCTGTGGGAAGACGATGACGATGTTCTGAAACACCGCCTGTGTAATATCAGTTCGCCATTTTTCGCTATTTTTCCCAGTCTTACAGTTTTTATTACTTGTTTGTGCTTCGTATTCACACCGTGATGACCTGGAGGTCCCCGCCCACCCGGAAAAGCGCGTCAAACGGACTTCTAGACGGCCTATGCCTTACCAGCCGCAGCACGGAACATCGCCGCCAGACGCACCCGACGCTGCATCTATGGCAGCGGCGGCAACTAGTAGTACTGGAGCCTCTGTAGAAGGAACTACAGACCATGGTCCTGCGAACAAGAGACAATGGGACGAACAAGACGGCTCCGATCCTTCAAATGAAAACGCAGAGGATATGGACCAGGCATCATTCACATTTCTATGCTACAAGAAAAAAAGCGGTACTTGCGTCGCTGTTATCTTCAGGCCTACCACGGATAGAGGAAGCCTATACAAGGTCAACCCTAACATTTTCGCATACCCGTGGTAACGTCGGCTCAACAGAAGTTCTTGACCATCGCCTCAACAAAGACGGAAGCCTGATGGTCACAGTGTCGACCCTTCCGGCCGCCAACCATCTACTAACGGTAACTGAATTAGCAGGCGTAGCAGTTGAAGCCCGGGTCCCATACTCTAACACAGCGAACTATGGGAAAATACAAGATGTCCCTCTGAGTTGCTAAAATGAAGACTTACAAGACTATCTGCGTGATCAGGGCGTCGTGTCGGCAAGGTGACTGACCACCTACACACCCGAATATGGAGGCAAGGTGAAAGAAGTACGTCGTCTATTCGTCATTTGCGATTCGCCAAGAATTCACCATTACCTAAACGAGTTACGCTTGAGTTTTGTAGCTACCCGGTGGCCGAGTACGTCGGGGCAGCTACACAGTGTTATAAATGCCAGAGGCATGGTCATATATCGAGACATTGCAATGGCCCGGTGCGCTGCAAAGTCTGTGCTGGTCCTAATTCGCAAAAAGAGTGTGCCTCAAGAGCCCAACCTAAATGTGCTAACTGCCGTGGTCCCCACCCTGCTTCGTATGGAGGGTGCGTTAAAAAGAAGGCTGCTACACTTGCACGCTCGTCGGAGCAAGCGCGTGGGATACCACTAAGGCGCAATGATCCACCGCCTGATACAGAAGTTGTATTCACGAATATGAAACACCTCTCCTAGGAATGATCATCACAAAGCCGTAAGGCAACTAGTGACACGTACGCTGATGTGACGAAAAAGAAACGTGGTAATGCGACTGGCACATCACATCTTTCGAAACCACCACAAAGCGTCTCACAAGATTTATTGGTCGAGTACAGTCGTCACCAGCCTCAGCCACTGCAACATGACAGGGGCTTCTGCGAAGGGTGACAACACGGAAACACAGACCAAGATTTCGCGCGCATACTGATTTTAATGCTTTTCGCAGCTCTCAAAAGCCTTTGTCCGCGCAAATACTTCGTCAAGAAATATCCCAGGGGTAGAAGCAATTCTTACACTGGAGCCGTTGGTGTCGACGTCTTACGCACCACAGGGAAGTTCTCCCTCACCCTAGTAATCATGGCTTCCCCAACTACATCTTCACCCGAACTGACCATTCAAAGAATCTTCCGCACGTGCACCATATTCCAGTGAAACACTCGTGCCCTTTGCTCGAAGCTCTCAGACTTCCGGTGACTGGTGCGAGAATACCGATTCTCATTCATCGTCATTTCTAAATCACGCCTCAACCCAAATTTATAATGAACGGTTACTATTTTCATCACTTAAAGTGAGCTGGCGGTATCAGCAGATTACTCATCGGCTTTCGTAAAGACCTTCCAGCCTCTGCGATCGACATCGCGCCCCACCGCAAAACCGAATATGTGTGTGCCATAACGATAATAGGTAAACAGAAATACACTCTCATTGGAGCATACCTGAAACCAGGCAGGCCTTTCGACGCTTCAAGGCTTGAAAACTTGATTTCTAGGACACCTTCACCCCTCATTATTTTCGGGAAACTTCAATTCCCACAACGAAATTTGGGGCAGCTCACACACCTGTTTTCGAGGAACTAAGCTTGCAGAGCTGCTCTCAAAACATTCAATTGAACCTCTTAATGACGGCAGCATCACCATCCTACGAGGCACCACGACTACCAGCAGCATCGACGTGACCTTCGTAACAAGTTCAGTCGCTCGCAACTTTGACTGGTGCACCAACTTTGAAACGCGTGGGAGTGATCACTACCTAATCATGATATCAGCTGCCGGTGTAAATATGACATCAATGATAACTGTCATGAGATCGACATCTTGGAAGGCGTACGAAGACGCAGCAGGAAAGGGAGTGACTGCCGCTACAAAGTATGATGAATTACTCGCTACGATAGCTCATTGCCTAAAAGAATGCACACACGTTTCAACTAAAAACGACAGATTTCCGTAAACGATGAGGGGTTTGAAAGACTGTGGGCTATTCGCAGGCACGCTGAAGGAAACGTTCTGCGCACAAATTGCTTAGAAGACCTCAGAGCCTGTAGAAGGACACAGCGTCATATTCGGCGCTACCTGGATAAACGTAGCCTGCAAAGATGGCGTGACTTATGCTCAACATTAGATCATCGCCAACCTGTGTCCGAAATCTGGCGGGTTTTTAGAGGCATGCGCATGGGACTCCAGCAGCTTAACCCTTTCGCCACACTCTCCCTGCACGAACGAAAATTCCTCAAAGAGCTCTCAGAAGGATATTGCGCACTACTATCAACAAATTCAACGCTTTGGACCGCATCTGCAGGTAACCAGCCTGGCAACTCATGGGTGGCTGTGCCAGCGTTAGACATTTGAAAATTTGAACTAGAATAGTGGCAGCCACTCAACTCTTCAAATTCATGGCTGGAACACGATGGCGATGTAATTGCCACTCAATGGTACTGCTTCAGAACGCGTACATTGAGGGCACATTACGCTATTGTCTACCGGTGCTTCACCGATTGTCCCCAGCAAATAAGAAAATTTTGGAAGCCACACGCAACAGCAGCCTACGAATATGTTAGGGCTCCCGAATAGCTCATAAGCATTGGGAACTGTCGCGGAAGCAGGATGTCTGCCACTGGATGTCATCTCCATACAAGAAACCACGCGTACACATCTTCGACATGTATTACAAGGTAAAAAAACATTTCCTGTACCGAGTTCACCCAACGCACAGCAACTCTTCGTTCGGCTAAGCTTCAACTCTCTCCTGTTAATCAGCCACAAAAATCATGCTTGCAACATGTCCTCTATGGACACTTTCGCCTCTAACTATAAAGAAAGCTGTACCTGGCATCAATAGGGCAAAGAGACAAATGTCACAGGCTGCGCTGATGCAGACTGCTGTCCTCTTTTTAGCCGATAGCTATGCTCAGCACTCACAAATTTACACCGACGCCTTAGCCACTCAGCAGACTTCGGCTTATGGACTTTATATCCCTTCTACAAGACAAATGCTATCCTGTCGACTGCAACGGAAGACATCCTCGACACCAGCAGAACTTCACGACATCAAAAAAGCTCTTCTGTACATCTTGCGCCAAACGCCGGACCAAAGGCAAATTTTCAACGACTCCAAAGGAGCACTACAGATATTGTACAACCTCCTAAAGAAAATGAATTGTCATCCCTTTTCGTTTGACATAGCATAGCTACATCACCTGGCTGTGACCGAAGGGAACTATATCACATTTCAGTGGATACCGGCTCATTGTGGTATTTTCGCCAACGAAAAAGAACATGAAGCAGCACGCAAGGGTCTTCGACACCACAATTACAAACGAACTTATT
>WOVY01008557.1:0-12610 GCA_013436015.1 Rhipicephalus annulatus | reverse complement strand
AAAACCGCGACCACGGATTATATAAAATTGTCGCCACCACACAGCATCGCGCACGTATACGCTTTGAAGGCTGTATGTTCGGGCTTTACCAATTGCTAACATATAAGTCAAACAGGTAAATCGCAAATTGAAGTTGTGACCCTAATAAGGTTTTTGCCATTGGTCTCAACCATTTTTGGAGCTATCTCGGAGGCCTTGGTTTTGCGTTTCATTGTACACCGAGAAAGTGTAGACGCAAGCATCTTCATTTGCAGTATATAAAAAAGAAGTCAATCGTTAACATACCTTTCTAGGATGCGTAATAAAATAGTTCAATGCACAATAAGTGAGGAATGAGTGGGGAATGCAACTGAAAAGGCGAAAATCGCCGGGTCCATCTCATAAAACAAGTTCACTGATCGTAAGATACATTGCTCGCGTATGTAATATATCGCTTTGGCACTATTCGTGCGCCCAAATGCAACGCATTTAGGTGTTACAGAACGCACGTCGGAGTGAGTGCTTGCCTCGAAATCGATGTAATGTGACACTCGCTTGCACATAAGTTGCCAGTTCCAGCACGCTCAAACAAACTAAAACATTTTTCGCGTTGTAGCCGCAGTTCGCTTTGAAGAGCTTCCTACTTTTTCTGAAGCGATGTTGTATTGGCATTAGAAACTTGTCAGGTTCTTGATTGTCGGATAACCGCGCCTGAACACCAACGAACGTAGAGGGCTTATGCACGTTCGCTTGCGGACGGTCCTCTTTGCACTACCCAGTCATGGCCAGCATAGCGTTGGGGGCACTGGTGGTGGCGTTTTTCGCTGCGCTGTCTGTGCAGTCTGCCGTACCACCTAGTCAAAGAAGTCGAAGAAGCCGTCGAAGAAGCTGGGCCGCATTGTTGCATATGGTGTGTGGTTGCATATGGTGAGTGGTTTTGGAAGTGTATGGCACATAATAAAGGCTCTCCGAGCACTTAAGGTCTGCAAGAACCCAACTACAGCTTCTGAAGCGATGTTGTATTGGCATTAGAAGCTTGTCAGGTTCTTGATTGTCGGATAACCGCGCCTGAACACCAACTAACGTAGAGGGCTATGCACGTTCGCTTGCGGACGGTCTTCTTTGCACTACCCAGTCATGGCCAGCATAGCGATGGGGGCACTGGTGGTGGCGTTTTTTCGCTGCGCTGTCTGTGCAGTCTGCCGTACCACCTAGTCAAAGATTGCCTGCCCATAACGTTCAGGCCCTTCATGAAGATCCCTACACGAGAAATGTGGCCCTTTTGTAGTAGTAGGGAGGACATCGCTCACATGTTCTCTCAATGTGCGCTACAAGCCAATCTCTATTGAGGGATAGCTAGCTTGTTTGGTCACTCCGGTGTACCTTTCGGCGACGTTCGTTTTTTGCATCCCTTGTCGGGACGAGTGGTTAAGCAGTACGTGCTACTGCTCATCGAGTGCTCCTACCAAGAGTGGTTGGCATGGTGCTGTGCCGTCTTAGGCGGGAAGTGGCCCGGGCTTCACGAAGTACTTGCTAAAGTACAGAAGGAGGTCTGGTTCGTTCTCCACTGTGAGTGGCAGCGCGTATAGGTGCAAAGAAGTTGTATGAAATGTGTCACCGTCCAGCAGTGATGTTTAATGGGTCAGGAGGGCAGATAAGGATCAATAAGGATCAAGCAAGGAAGAGACGTGCGTTTGAAATGCTGGTGGTGTAAGTTGTGTGAATGACATGTTCGATGGGGCTCCAGGCGTCGCACGTTAGGGAGCCTTCATGTGAACTCGTCTCCATGTTTTAGGGTGGTAACAGCCTTTGACCCAGCCCATGGGTTCAAATCGTCTGTCCTTTCGCCTGGTTCCAGAGAATTCTCCTAGCAGCCAGAGTGCTGCCTACACAGTGAAAAATTGGGACAAGTTCCGTCAGCTGATTGCGGAGGCACCATCACACAATAACCTGTTCAAACTAGTGAGTGAATGTCTGCGGCGAGCTACATTGTGACGACTGCGAAGCATAGACAAGCCAAACTCTGAACTAAAGCTCTTGATACTACGTGCTTGTCGACGACGTGCTTACAGGAGGGCACAGCGTTCAAAAAGAAGCTTTGATTGGACACTTTATAACCGCTTAGATGAAGCCATTAGGCGACACACAAAACAACTTCGTCGAAGAAGCTGGGCCGCATTGTTGCATATGGTGTGTGGTTGCATATGGTGAGCGGTTTTGGAAGTGTATGGCACATAATAAAGGCTCTCCGAGCACTTAAGGTCTGCAAGAACCCAACTACAGCTTTGTGCATCATGACTGGACAGTCTCCGAAAATTCTTGCGGAAGATTTTGCCAATACTTTCACCTTTATTATGTCAAAAGACAGCGCCAGTAATCGTTCTGTAACAAGTTTATATGGACCTCCATGCGAGATGTATGAGGCAGAATTTACCCTGGTCGAGCTGCGTCATGTACTTAGCCTCTGTTATCGTCGCACTGCCCCAGGCAAAGATGGTGTTACGTACCAAGCCTTGCGAAACATTGATGAGGTCTTTCATCAATGTATCCTGGACGAATACTACAAAGTAAGGCAAACTAGTCTGATTTCTGCCGAATGGAAATCGTCTGTGGTGAAGCCAATTTTAAAGCCTGGTCGCCCTGCACAGCTCCTGAAGTCATACCGGCCAATATCACCAACTTTGAATGTTATGAAGGTGATGGAACGTATGGCGCTGTTTCTTCTGGACGCCAGATTACAGAAGCTCACTTTCTTTCCTGATGTCGTGGGTGGATTTCTTCGCCACCGTTCAGCCCTCGAGAGCATAGCGAATCTTGTATCGTCGCTTAAATTTGCTCGAGCAAACCAACGTTCAGCGTATGTTCTATTTCTTGACATACAGCAAGCGTTTGACTCGGTGCCACATAAGGAGAATATTTGCGCACTGATGAATGGAGGAATTTTAGGTCGTCTGTTACGCTTCTTGCGTGATTTTCTATCTGAGGGGAGAATGAAAGTGTGCATTGGAAGAGTACAGAGTCATCCTCCCGCTGTTAAATATGGCGTCCCGCAAGGTAGCGTCTTGTCACCACTCCACTTGAACAGCGTACTTGCTGGACTTCCAGGCCGATCACTGCAAGAATGTGACTTTCCTATAGGCATAGCGATTTATGCTGATGACATCGCACTCTGGGTCAGTGGTCCGTCACACCATTGTCCACGTCTTCGTGGTATATTGCAGCGAGCTGTGAATGCAACTTCAGAATACTTAGTGGAAGTTGGCCTGCAGGTTTCCCCTGCGAAGTCAGCTGCGATTGCGTATCATCAAAGGCAACGCGCTCGTCAAAGCCTTAGCAGGCTTTACCTTGGAGACACACCGATATAGTGGGTACACCAACATCGTTACCTGGGTGTAATCGTCGATGATCGCCTTTCTTGGTGCGTTATTGTTAAAACTGTGAGGTCACAAATCGCCGCCCCTGTTCAAGTATGTAGCCGCTTTGACTGCTAGGGGTAACAGCATTGATCAGAAGACGGTACTACAGGTTTACCTATCAGCTGTACTCTCTTGCGTGATGTATGCCTTGCCATTCTTGAATGTACCGCCTGCTTTAATGTCTCAGCTGGAATGGGATCATCGTGTTGCCCTCCAAGTACTGTTTGGCTTACCTCGTGAAGCACGCCAGTTGCCGCTAAGGTTGCAAGCTGTCCAGAGAGCGCTACATACTATTGGGCGTCTGAACCGAGCCCCATATGGCAAGACACTCCTTAACAGGCTGTTACAGCGCCCACTTTTTCGGATGGGTAAAATGGCGGCTTTGTTCAATGACAATACTGGCAATTCTGGTGAAACTATTGAGTTGTCAACATCGACAGAGTACAGGCCATGTGCCTTCCCTACTCATCTTTCAATTCCAGGAATACGCAAAAAGCGTGACCAACCTGTTTCGGAACTATACCAATTAGCCCATTCACACTTATTTGAATACTTCGAAGACTGTGCAAAAGTGTTTATGGACGCTTCTGTACGCTGCGATGGCCCGAGCGTTTCTGCAGCTTTCTTCTGCTCTTCAACCGATATCAGGCGGTTGTTTAAAATACCACACCCCTCCTCGTCATTGACGACCAAGCTATCAGCGATTAATGTCGCCCTTATGTACGCACAAGAAGGGTTTCGAGCATCGAAGGTTGTCATCTTCACCGACTCTCGTCGTGCCTTTAGCAGACACACCAGCAAGGAGACCGACAGCCCTATTCTGAGCAGCATCATGGAATCCATTAACAATATTCTGTCACGTGAGCTATGCCTAGCTGCACAGTGGGTACCTTCGTAAGTGAATATTGCGGGCAATTAAGAAGCGGATCGCCTTGCTTCGTCATGCAACCATGATGGCTGTGACTGTCCGGGAATTCTATGTACGATGGGCAACGCTCGTCTGCTTATACGCCGACACCTCCTAAAGCAGCACCCAGACCAGAGTGCGGCGAATGGATCTTTCTCTCTCTGTCTTAGTGGCCGCGGCTTGCCTCGTAGTTCCCGAGTGCTGTTGTACAAACTAAGAGTGGGCTCTGTGCTAGTGCGTGAACGATTACACCGTCAAGGGCGTGTGGACAGCCCATTGTGCACAGCTTGTGGCTCCTGCGAAACAATTGAGCATCTAGTAGTGCACTTTCCGACATTTGTTGCGCAGCGGTGTCTGCTAATTAAGGAATATAAATTCCTGGACTTAAGTGTGCGACCCTAGACGACTACCTCTTTTCGAGTGGTAGTGCTTCCTGACGCGACCAGAACCACAGAGCTCTCCCTACATTTATGAACCAAACGGACCTGGTCACCCGTCTGTAGACGGTCTTTTTCCTTTTTTATTATTTTTTGTATGACTTTTTAGTCATACTTTTCGAAATCTTCGTCATTTTTTCTCCTTCCTCATCTTCTTTCCTCCTTCTCTCCTGTAGTCTTTGTTTCTTCTGTTTCTTCCCTCCTCCCGAAAGAGTGAGCAGGCGTTGTGCCCCTCCAGGTGGCAGCTGCCAGCCTGCTCTCTCTCCCTCTCTTATCTGTGTCCTTGTGTATCTGTGTATGCAAATCAAATAATATTATTATTAATAGCAACAATTCCCACCGCCCACTAAAACACAATGTTGCCAGTCCCGGTTTCCATGGAAACAAGCGCCATGTTGGTTCTGGTGGCCAGGTGTTCCTGCTCCGCCGCACTGCACCAGCTGCAGGTTGGCGCGGGTGGGCAAGCTGCAGCGCTCCAAGGCAAAAGGGTGTTAAAAGGGTGTGTGGTTCGTCCAATTGGAGACTAATGGGGCTGCCACAACCATTAATCCCTTTAAGGGCTAGCGGCACCGGGTCTAACAGTTAGTCCCCTCAAGAAACTAACAGTTAGTCCACGCATTTACACCTTAGTGAGTAACCTTTAGTCCAATTCACTCCAAAGAACTAACAGTTAATCCTCACATTGGCACCTCATAGAGCAACTGTTAATCCCCACATTTACACTTTACCGGGCAACCGTTAGCCCGAACAGTTGCACTTTTCCGGACAAACGGGTGATCCATTCAAATACTCCAATCGGGTGAACTTTTTGTCCCCAGTTCAAACATTGTTTTTTGTTTATTTTCCGCCAGGTCTAATACTTTTTCGCCTGTTTTTCTGCGCAGTGAGCTACAAATTCCACAGAAAAGAACACGCGAAAAAGTAGTAAGCCACATATGTGTAACTGCTTTCACAGTCACGGCAACAACGAAAGACAAAAGTCAGACATCGAAATCTTTTATTTTATACATACACATGAAGGTTCCCCATTCTTCTAAGTGAATTCATGGTGAAGTGTACAAGTCCAGTCTCATTGCCAATTCTTGTTCACTCCTTGGGGAGCTCCTCCGATGGAAGCGATAGATTACAGGCATTGCAGACGCCAGCGCCCACAGCCTCCTGCCTGTTGTATTCCCACGGCTGCAAGTACAGAAATATAGTAAAAATAGTTAGGCACACGTCACAGAAGATGAAGAGTCACGCATATGACAAGTACGGACACGTTAATATATAAACAAGCGTTAAAGTATGACACAAATAACTTCACCTTCACATCTCGCACAGTTCTTCTGAAGCTGCTCTGACGAAAGAGATGGATGACGGGCATCGCAGACGCCAACGCACAGTCTTCAGCACGGTGTGTGCCCATGGCTGCACAATAAGTATGTAGAATAGTGAGTCACACGTGACAGAGGATGAATACAAATGCATATGAGCAATACGTGCAAGGTGAAATGAAAACATAAGTCAGATACAACATGCTAATAATTTCACCGTGATGTCACACATCGCCAAAAACTTATTTCGATCCCCGTAGCGCAACAGCTTAAAAGCGGCGGCAGCAGTGACAACTCCGCGAACCACCGTGCTGCTAACAAGTCGGCGAGTCCTAAGCGAGCGACGTCGTTCACCTCGAGCAAGCGAACACGAGACCAAACATGTCACTGAACGCGGAGTGTCTACCGCCAGCGAATTTCAAACAGGAGAGCGAGCGTATGCTTGGCCGCCGCCACCACGAACAGCGCCGAGCTGGTTTGGAGCTGGCGCCGAAGAAATCGACGGTAATGCAGCCCTTTTCTACAAACTGGAGCGAGTGCAGCGCGCAAACGCGAGTCCGCCGCCGCGGCCAGCGGACTGCTCCGAGCTGCTTGCAACCGACTGGCGGGAAAGCCAACTCTAATGGCGACCAATTTTCGGTGGGGCTCTTCGATTATTGACTTCTGGCTACCCACGGGCTGCCAGAGCCAGCCAGAGTGCGCTCGTTTTTCTCGGGCTGCTCCCCCCCCCCCCCCCCGGGGCGCACTTTCGGTTGGCGTTCGTTTTTCTCTGGTTGGACGTTCTGGTGACCCGCGGGGAGCCCGAGGGTCGCCAGACGCTTCCAGGACAATTTAGTCGTGGAAGCGTTCTGGAAGGTTTTGGGCAGGTTTTGGGCTAGCAGACGCCGAATAGCTACGATGCGCGCTCGGTGCCATCTTTGTGAGTACTCGATGAATTGTAATGTGGGCGCTTGAGGATTGCGCCTTCGCTTGTCATCAAGCGTGGCGTTATCTTCTAAAGCCTGTTCCGCCTTGTGAGATGATGCGATTACGAGTGGCAGCGAGTGTTTGAAGCTACTGTTCATCGCTTTTGTTATGTTTCCTATGAAGCTTCCTCCTGTGAACAACGCGGTGAACTGTTGCCTGTTGACTGCGTCGTGCACATGCTTTGAAAGTTACGTATGTAGTACAGGTTCGTACGCACGCATAGAGACAACTTTGGAGTTAAATTTTTTCGTAATAGTCATTTGTGAAGCTGTGCCTGCTTTCTGTGCACTTAGCGAAGACGATTGTGATCGAACTAGCTCGCTCCGTTGTATGTTTGCGTACGTGAACCTCCTAGAACCTCTGTCATGACTACACGATTGATCTTTGATGGTGATAGTAGGCGCTAGATCGTTACTGTTGGTGATGCTCGCTGGTCGCGAACGGCGTGCGAACCCATTTCCATCTATGAGCCAGCATATGTGGTATGATATTATACGATACGGCGCGAGAAAAACAAAATGGAGAGTAGATTCAGAAATGTGTACATTCTTTCTTGGCCCATTTCATCGTTGGCTTTGTCTTTTTTCACCTATTCGTAATAATGCCGCGCTGTATGTACTATACCTAGTAGGTCTAATCAAAGCTGATATACATGACATTCGTTAATGTCACTTAGGACTCGAAAACAAGCCAAGCTAAGTTTTAAAATGGGTCGAGAACGTGTCATGAATATGTTTATTATATATACGACGCGCACTCGTGGTACCGACGCACACTCGTGGTACCTCGTGGTACCTTGTGGTACCTGCGCATATCATAAACTTTAGACAAAAACGTAAGTTGGTGAACATGTGTTTGCGACGTATAATACGCGATCGCTGAGCAGGTATATATCCTCGAGCTCTTTTGGGGACACGGTCACTTTCGCGTGACCTCGCGTCGTGTTGTGCAGTGACTGATACATGTACTAAAGAGGCGTGAGCTTGTCAAGCCGTCATCGTCGCAGCTCACCTTGCATCGTTCTCGAGGCAGTGTGCGCCGGCTGGCTGTTTTGTTCACGGACGCGGCGAGTGGTCGTGTGGGCGTACGAAGTCGTGCCCCAAATGCGTACGCTCTAGGATATCATTTCAGCTTTTTAACGAGCTTAGCTACGTATTTCCAAGCAGACAATGCAAAAAAACAACATACACGCGGCACATTGTTTCGTTTTCTGCCATGACGGTAGAGTTTCTTTACGTTTACGCTGGCTGTCCCAGCGTTCGATTTTGTGACCTTCGGGCTGTCGCCGGGCGGGCGCGTAGCCAGCCTACGTCATTTTCTATCAGAACCGAATTCAGCGGTAGCTCTCGGGGAGCCCGCGGGAAGTCCGCGGGTCTCCAGAACCAACCCAGGAATCCGAAAATCGAAGAGCCCCAGTGAGTTCCGACGCTATCGAAAGCCCCGCCAGCCTGTGCTTGTGCACTTACAGCGCGCGACACACTACAACCAAGCTCTTTAAGAAAACCCGCAACGTGTTTTCGACGACCCCGACACAGCGACGAGGTCTCAGCCCAATATCGTCAGCATGGAGCTCATCGCGGAGGTGAAGACAGGCGAGCCCTCGATGAACGAGCGAATTGGAGGCCGACGGCAATGACGGCCAAATTCCAGGTGGTTGCAAAGCACAGGCGAACTGAAGACGCCGAAGCTGACCTTCGCGATGCATTTCGTGCGTGCGATATACAACATGACCGAGCCCGTTGCCGGCAAGCGCGATCCGTATCGCACACGCGACAAGTACAGTAGAATAAAGAATGATAACCTACTTGCCTTAGAATCCAGCGATGTTTTCTGCCCTGAGTCAGACTAAAGTATATCCGATAGACCTGTTCTTCTCGGCCGCCATGTTGGCCTTCCCAACTTTTGCTGTCGTGTTGGCCGTGACTATCTTGAAGCCAGAGATATACAGCGTGGCGTGGTGACCTGTCGAGCCTTGCTCCAGACTTCATGGGTGCAGCGAAACGCAAAAGCAGCAGCCCACGCTCATCGAAGCGTACACGCAAGCACCACGTCGTAATTCATAAATTGTCGAATCCAGGCGGCCATGGTCGAGCACTCCGAGCGCGACGCTACGCGACCACCGCCGACAAAATACGGGGAAAGACTGAGCCAGCACAGCAGGAGAAGGACATGTGTTCTGTGGAGAAGGAGGGCTGGTCACCTTGGCAAAGCTTTTTGCGCCGCCTGCAACGCCCGGGCGGTTCAACCCAGTGGAGACTAAGTGGTTTCGCGCCGCATGCTTCCCGCTGTGGTTGCTCCTCAATGGTCTATCCGTTCATCGCGCGTGCTCATTGGGCTCCGTTACTCCTTTTTCGGGTAATTTTGCCTTTGAGTGTGCGGTGAGCTGCGTTTGACTACACCGTAGTAGAGTGTACTAACCGTAGACAGAGCTTCCACTAAGATTTGATCATGGCGCTCAGAAATTCTGCAAGTACTTTGGAGTGTAAATGCCCGGGTGCTGCGTGCCGCAATGAAAAAACTATCTGGAGGCTGTACCGCTTCCCCACTTGCTCTAGCGGACGGAAACGGTGGATTATACAAGTGAAGCGAGATTGCTTAGAGCCGACTACTTCTCCCCGTGTTTGGGAGGTGAGTACCTGTTGTATTGCGAGTGGATTGAATATATCACCACATAGTTAATGAAATCACTAACTTGGTCATGCGACGAAAAGCAGTTTGAGCAAAGTAAACACGATAACTTGCACAGTAAAAAATAGGTCAGGCTTCGTTCGGCTACGCCGTGCTATGCGGGCGAAAGTTGGTTAACTTGAGTATGCTTGTTATCCTCGTAATCGAAGGGCAGTTCACCAATCTAATGATCTCACTAGTCGAATCTGTGGTCCTGCATGCATTCACTATCTTTGTTTCATCGTTTTCCGAAGCCGTCACCGCATTCGTCGCGAGAAACGCCAGACCCGTAAACCACCAACAAACGCTCGCATTCGCGTCTTCATTTGCTGGCAGATGTTCCTGTTCTTGCCCTTTCACCTCTGTCGCTCAGGAAGGGCATTTGGAGAGGTGGAGAGACGGGCCGACAAACGTGTTCCCTGTAGACTCTTGTAGTCTTACACAGTTGAAACACAGCTTTTTTTTTGCGGCTTGCCATGGGGTATTTGTTCTTCCCTTTATTGACACGTGAAACCGCACCGAAAGGGGCTCAACAATGGCAAAAAGCATTTTGCTTTATTATAAAGAGTGCGCCAGATTTACTGTTCGTGTCCGTCCGCCCTTCTGTCTGTCTGTTTGTCTGTCTGTCTGTTGGTTTTGAACGGTGCAGCATATGAGCACTAAGCAAGTCTGTCGTCGGCCCATAATTCAAATATTCCCTATGAGCGATCAATGCTGCGTCGCTATTTTTTTCGCTTTATGTTATATAACCAGCCACAAAGCCGATTTGATATTGTGAACTTAGTTTTTATTTAGTGCTTGTAAAGAGAATGTGTATGAATTCTGTATATGTAGTCGGCACCGTGTATGACTTTTCGCCTTATTGCTTTAGTGTAGGCCCACTGCGAGGACACAAGCTTCAAGCAACAGAGGCAGGACGGTTTGAAGAAATGAAAGCAAGATGCTGCTTGGATGCTGTTTGCAATAAATTATGACCTCGAAAAACATGGTTTGTCACTTGTTGCTCCCCTTTGCTTTTCTTTCTTCTAGCCTGATATACTGACTTGTGAGGGGAGGGGGAGGGTTGGTGTATTATGATCGAGAGTCCTGTATACTATTTTACGGCAATGCTTCAAGCTTTTTCGTTTTTAAGCAGTCAATTGTACAGATTCGCTTTGATGAACTAAACTTGATGCAAAAATTATAATATGACAAAAATCAATATTTCGGGTGTGATAAACAGGCTAGCGGGTTTATGTGGTCTTGGGAACATCGCGAGCTACCCGGTAGTTGGATCTTCCTTCTCGGTCGTTATGGGTACAGTCATATAATACAGCACGTGCTCGAGCCTAGCACTGGAAGGCCATTGAGGTGTTTGCAGTGATAAGGTGATTTTTCTTCAAGAATGCCGTGCAGACATTGAAGTTAGTTCACAGTAACGTCGAGGTACCCCCCCCCCTCCCCGCAAATATAGGCTTCCTAAATATTCTCACTCCGCCAATGTGGCGGGTCGGCCAGGTGTGCGCGGGCTTTTCTGTGGGGTCTAGCGCGCGCGCACCGTGTGTGTGTTCTTCCGTGCGTGAGCGTGTGCAAATGTGTGTGTATGCGAAAGCGCACGCTCGTCTACTGTGTGGGCGCACTTGTGTGTGTGGTCGAGTGCGCGCGTGTGTGTGCGTTCTTTTGTGCTTGGGTGCATGCGAATGTGTGTGTGTGCTCTTCCGTGCGAGTGTGTACGAATGTGCGTGCATGTGCGCGGGTGCACGTCGGTCTGTTCGCGTGTGCTTGTGTGCGTGGGCGAGTGCACGTGGTTGCGCGCGTGCGTTCTTTTGTGCGCGCGATTGCGTGTCTGTGTGCGCTCTTTCGCGAGTGAGTGTGCATGAATGTGTGTGTATGTGACGCGCTCGTCTGTCTGTCTGCATGTGCGTTCGTTTGCGCGTGTTATTTGTACGTTTTCTTGTGTCACTGCGTTTTTCCACGCGTGAAAAAAACCCACCTTCTAAGTGTACCTCAAACGCTAGCGTCGTCTGTGTCTTTACGCAAACTAAAGCTGGTTGCGCTCAGCTATCTCTCTCCACAGAGTTCGAGACATGTGCCGAACCGGGCTGCTTCGCGTAGGATCACATTTGCAGGAAGCTCCACGCCCATAGCTTTCCCTTCATTGCCGAAAAATACTGTCTGCTAGTGAAGCAGGTTAGCTTGCGCATTGAAGGCCTCAGTATATCAAGGTACTTCTGCCAACATCCACGATGCAGCTCAGCTATCTTTCGGATCGTTTTCTTCTTCTGGAAGCGGTCAACAAAAAAATTTTAATAAATCAGTCAGGTGAGTTCACTCTCCTGTGTACTTTCTTGTCACATGCTGCACAGAAGGTCACCAAACTTAAAAAAAAACTGACTCACGGATGTATTAGATTCGTTGCTATCATCACAACAGTAGTTGGGGCATGAAGAAAAAGAAAAAATATAGCGCCAGCCACAATAAATTCTTCAATTTGTTTTGTTTGAGGCGATTGGGGGGGCGAGGAAAAGATAAGGTGTACAGCTAACCAGTTATTTGCGGTTTCTAAAAAGCCACATTTTCAAGCAGCACGAGCCATCACGCATAGACCGCAAAGGAAAGGAGGGGTAGTAGGCACGCGCCGCCATGCGGCGAACGGAGTGGCCACACCCCCTTTCGCATTTATATGTCCTCCATCCGAATGAGACGGCCGGAGAAACATCGCTGGCGCGCGCCCGATCCAGGCGGCAGTGTGTGTAAATGGCAAGGACCGGGGAGCAATCCAGTGGGTCCCGGACTATGCACTCCACCCATAGATGCATGGAAAACACTTTATGTTGTATCCGGTGGGTTAGAGGGCTAGGCTCCCACCTATAGGTGTCGGCAAGAAAGTCTTGCCTCCTAGCGGCTTCCTCAGCCTGCTGGATGGCCCATAGCTGATGATCC